>JAQQZY010000011.1:24137269-24149864 GCA_030068375.1 Ostorhinchus rueppellii
TAATGGACCAAGATGGAGGCAAGACGCTGCCGCCACTGACGCCCCCACGCCCCCTCTAGGGTTTATTTATCTGTGTGGTTATAAAGGCACTATCCTCCAAACCACATGGGGGCAGTGTCTATAGACCCGAAGCAATCCAATGAAAAAAGTATCATTTTAGTTGTTAAATTTGGCCTGCTCTGTGAAGTCATAAAATGAATCTCCTAAGACCCAGTTATGGGTTTTCTGTCTACATTTATGGACAAGAGTGTCAGCTTTATTAAAAAAACAAAAAAAAAAAACAAAACTGTCCACTGCACAGTCAATTCCATAAAGAAGTTTAAAAATGCATCTGAAAAAACTGTTGCATCATGACGTTTCAAATATAGGCAATTATTTAAATAAAAAAAAAAGAAGTAAAAACGTGTATTTTCCTGGCTCTCAGGAGGTTAAACATCTACTTAATAAAACCATATTTGAAAAAAATAAATAAAAATAAAAATGCATTTCAATTTTAGCCTAATTTTGACAAATAAAATCAATCTAAAAAAAAACTGTTATTCAGAATTCATGCATAAAAGGATTAAACATCGTTCTAATGGAATAATCCGACTTCAACTTAAAGTGGATCGATGGTGCAGCCCCAGCAGGAGCAGATATGGGAGTTCTTCCAGCAGGTGGAGAAGATTCCTGCTCATGTTGGTGTGAAGGTTGTGGGTGTTGGTTTCCAGGGCACGTGTGTGGGGTGAGTTCTGCTGCTGCTGTGATTTACAGTGTTTGCTTTACCCGTCGAGCCAGAGGAACTCCCAGCTCCGAGCTCATGCTGTTGAGGCTTTTGAGGACACGCTTCTCCCAGCTGGCCTGTGTGGAAGAGAACAGGCCGCACGCACACGCCTGGCATTAAAAATACAGAAGCCATAAAAAAACGGGGGCGTCTGATGCGTCTGGGAAGTGGAGGAGGCGGAGTGACGGAGATGAGGATGGACACACTGACCTGAGCCTTTCGCATGTAGGCCAGCGGTTCTTTGAGATGTTCTGGAGGAGCCGCCGGGTGGCTGGGGGGCAGCTGGCTGCAAAACACCACAGAGGGGTGGGGGGCGGAGTTACAGCTACAGTCCAAAAAACAGGCTTTAATACGACGAATTGCAGAAAAACACCAACTGACACCAACTCAGGAAAAGGCCCTGAAGGTTTAAAGCACCTGGGTCAAACATGCGGCCCCTGGGCCAAAACCAGCCCGCCAAAGAGTCCAGGCCAGGCCACGGGATGAAGATGTGAAACACAAAAATGACACTGAAGATATTAATCATTTTAGTTCAGGTTCCACATTCAGTCCAATTTGATCTGAAGGATGTCAAACCATGTAGAAGAACCAACAATATAAAGACTGGACTGTGTTTCAGTGGATGAAGGTCATGTGGTCTGTTGAGTCCAGACTGACCCTGTTCCACAAAGATGGATGCATCGAAACTATATACAAGAGTTGGTAAAAATCAGTATAAATGAGTCAAATTAAACTACAAGGTGGTTAAAATGGACGGAAAAAAAAAAAAGTAGTTTAAAAGATGGTACAACCAAAATAATCAACATTTAAAACAGATTTAAAGCTGGATAAACTAGACTAAAGCACAGTAAAACCAAATTAAAACATGGTTTAAACAGAGTAGAAGCTGGTAAAACTAGTATAAAAGACAATAAAACTAAACTACAAGGTGGAAACTATGAAATTGTGTGACTCATAAATACTTATGTTGTGATAAAAACTACATCAGACACTAAAGAGATGAAAATAATGTTTGGTAAAAAGATCAAATCAAAGAAAACACCCTGATGTGTCTCATGTTCGGAGCTTGTTTTGCTGAAATTAGTGCAACGTGGTTGTTCTTCTACAAATAAATGAGATAAATGCAGCAAAATGAGCACAGTATTAAAACTAACTGCAGCACAGACCTAGAGCAGCATCAGAGTTTGGAGCAGGAAAACGCATGAAACCAGTGAAAAACATGGATTTGAACTGAGAATGTGAACCAAATGAAAACACACGTCTGTGCTGTTACTAACGGTGATAAAGCTCATTATAGTTTAAGTGTCTGTGGTAAAAGCACTTAATGTGACTAAACCCAGGGGTCACATTAGGGCCTCATGTCCGTCATCCTGAGGGAACATGTCGGACACATCAGATGAGTCATTAAACGACATCCGCCTCCGTCCAAACGTCAACCGGAGCTGAGGCCGATGCAAACGCCGGCGCTGAGTCACAGGGAAACCGAGTCCAACACAACGGCCTCAGGAGGAAAAAAGAGCAGCAACAAGCACCGGTTTACAAAGATGGACCAGTGTCTAAGGCTACTGAAGAACAAACACGCTGAAAAGATGGTCCAACCAGACGAAACGATGGTTAAAACGGATTTAAAGATGAGAAACGAGAGATAAGTGCAGTAAAAACTCCTTAAAAGACAGTTTAAACAGAGGAAAACTTGATAAAAAAAAAAAAACAGGATAAACTACAAGGGGGTAGAAATATATTAATATTTGATAAAAATAAGTTTAACAGAAAGTAAAACCAAAATGATCAATGTTTAAAATTGATTTAAGATTTAAGGTGAGAAACTAGAGCTAAGTACGGCAAACAAAAAAATAACTAAAAAGATGGTTTAAACAGAGGAAAACTTGTTTAAAAAAAAATGTGGAAATGACAGTAAAACTAAAAGGTGGTTAAAATGGACTAAAATTTGACAAAAACAAGTCTAAAAGATAATAAAACCAAAATCATTTATGCTTGAAACAGATGTAAATATGATAATCTATCCAAAAGTATAATAAAACCAAACTAAAAGACAGTTTAAACAGAGCAAAACTTGGTCAAATCCAGTATAAAAGACAGTAAAACTAAACTACAAGGTGGTTAAAATGAACTAAAATTAGGTAAAACAAGTCAAAAATATAATAAAACAAAAATAATTGCTGTTTAAAACAGATGTAAATATGATAAACTAGACTAAAGTATAATAAAACCAAACTAAAAGACAGTTTAAACAGAGGGAAACTTGGTAAAAACAGGAATAAAGACAGTAAAAGTAAACTACAAGGTGGTTAAAATGAACACAAATTTGGTAAAACAAGTCTAAAAGATGCTAAAACCAGATCTAAGGATGTTAAACTAGACCAAACTACAGTAAAACCAAACGAAAAGATGGTTTGAACAGAGAAGTAAGATGAGTATAAATGATGATAAAACTAAACTACAAGGAGGTTAAAATGGACGAAAATTTGGTGAAAAAAGTCCAAAATATGGTAAAACCAAAGCAATCGATGTTTAAAACACATGTAAATATGATGAACTAAAGTATAATAAAACCAAACTAAAAGATGGTTTAAACAGGGTAAAACTGAGTAAAACTAGTATAAAAGACAGTAAAAGTAAACTCCAAGGAAGTTCAAATGGATTTAAATCTGGTAAAAACTAATTCTATTCTAGAAATGTTTACGTGTACAAACGATCCTTTAAAACTGAACATGAACCTGATGGAAGATGAAAACCCATCCCTGGTTCATACGTGTTCTTCTGTACGGTCAGCTCCAGTGGGACATGAGTCAGCGCTGGGCTCGTGTGTTCGGACTCATCAGTCGGAGAAAACACTGACGGCCCCGTTTCCTCTGACGCTCAGTGTTTCTGCGTTCTTTCAGAACCGTCCTCTGCTGATCCACTCACTCTGGTGTCAAATATCTGTTCATGGTCATCACATACGACCCATTTGGACACTCAGAGGCTCCGTAGTTACCATGGAAACAGGTCAGTGGATCTATTGGTAACTTTCTTTACTGCTCTTAGACAAAGTGAAAATCAATCTGTTTTTTTTTTTATTTAGTTCATCTGTTTTGACACTGAAAAAGAGAAATGCATGAAATTGAATTTGAATTCTTCTATTTTAAAATGAAAATTAAATTAACCACGAGTTTTTCTTTTGTTTCTGAAAATAAAAAGCCAACAGATCCACTGACTGAAGCAGCTGTTTTTATATAAATCTGCCTTTTTTTCCCCCCAAAACTGAAACTTATAATCTTCTTCTCGGTGTGTTTCATGCATCCAAATCTCTAAACACAATGAAGTGGATCACTGAAAACACTCAAACCTTAATCTGTCGGTGAATTAAATGTTTAAAGACATAGTAAAGTTAGTGTGTGTAGTAAATAAGAAATGTTTCTTACACATGTAGTTCTCTGTAAACTGCATTCTGGAGTCGTCGTTCCCAACCTGTGAAAGAAAAACACAAGGATGATGTGGACGGACACACCGGGTTTATGTTCAGTTCAGGAGAGTCCACTGAAAAAAAGACACTTTTTATTCAGGTTTCTCTGTTTTTCATATAATAACCTTTGAATTTACTCTGAGCTTTAATGAACATCTGCATGATCAGTGAATTCAATCTAAGAGGAGACTGTGCATACACAGGGAAATATTTACATAAATGGTGATAAATCAATAAGGAATGGTTAAATGTGGAGAAAAACCTTTGAAAATGGCCACAATCAATACAATATACAACAATATGATCAAGAAAACGAATATAGAAAAGAAAATAAACGATATTATCCATAAAATGAACAAAAAAATGTAGAAAATAATCAAATTCAGGTGTTGAACAAAATAATAGTTTGGACTGAGTGAGGAAAGGTTAATGTAGATCAATGTCCGGTGACGTCACTACAGTGGCAGTTGGAGAGGTTTCTGGATGTTTTCCATGGGAGTGACCGTGACCTTCCACTGGACGTGACGTGGGTGTGTTCACCTGAGGTTCTGAGGAAGGCGCGCACGTCCTCCTTCAGAGTCTCCAGTCTGATGTCCGGCTGGTGCAGACATTCCTGTAGGGGTGGACACTGTGTTCAGGGGGGCTTTGAGGCTCAGATTGATGCTAACTGACCGTTAGCCTGATGCTAACTGACCGTTAGCCTGATGCTAGCTCACCTTCGCCTGCCTCTCTATCTGGGAGTGTAGGTGCGTCCCCTTCAGCCGCTGCACTATGTGTCCGATGGTCACACACAGCTCCGTGCCTTCGTCCATGACTGTTTCGGTGGAATTTGCGTCCGTTCTCCCCGTAAATCCGCTCTGTTTTCCGTGTTCCGGTCCAGATGCATCCAGCCGCAGCAGCTGCCTCCTGCTCCGGTTACCTAGCAACGGGGACCGTCTGGGCGCCGCGCGGGAAACAAGAGCCGGAACTTTGGTTCCGGACTAGACGAAGGTTCCGGAGGAGAAGGAGAGGGACCGATGTTCAGAGGGACAGAAGAATATAATATAATAATAAAATATATCACAAATAAATAAATAAAAAGAGCTGAATGTCTTTCTCCGTCTGGTGCCATGGTTGAATACTTTTCAAACCTCTAACCCTAACTGTCCCTTTAGGTCACTGCCCTGAAATGTGTCAGTCCAATCAGAAGTCTGTATTCACAGGGTTGCACAGGGGGACAGAGTAGTTCTCTAATAAATGTCTCTTAGAGTTTATATTCTAACCCTCATCTCCGCCTGGTACTAACGAATGTGATTTTACTTTTTCACTATAAAGCATAAAACATAGGTTTGTCATTATTTATCGGTTATTGTTTTTACTTCAGATCAGGGGTTCAAACATGTGGCCTGGAGAACAAAACCAGCCCACCAAAGAGTCCGATCCAGCCCACAGCATGAATGAGTAAAATACAAAAATTACACTGAAGATATGAACAATCAAGGATGTTAAAATAATTTGTGGTTAATTCAATCTAAAGTGGGTCAGAACCAGTAAAATGCAATCATAATAAACTATAAATAATGAAAACTGCACATTTTTTCTCTGTTTTAATGTAAAAAAAAAAAAAGAAGAAGAAGTAAAATTACACTGTAATTTGTACATTTACAGATTAGCCTTTTACAAATAAATGTGAATTAAAAATGAACCTAAAATGTCTTAAGAGAATTTAGTGCAATTGTACCAATATTCTGTTTATTCTATATATTTTCTTTTTATATTTCTCTTCATTCCTTACACATTTGTCAAATTTTTGTCCATTTTTGACATTATTTGCAGATATTTCTGTTATTATTTTACTGTTTTAGATCATACTGGGCTAAGAATAAAAAATGTAAATAATAGTAATTGTACCAATATTCTACCTGTTATTAAATGTGTTAAGTATTTGTAAATCCACTGGGATCTGTACGTTATAATAAACATGTGAAAATGAGGCCAAATAATGACAAATTGTTCAAATTACACGGTTTTTTTTCTTAATAAATGTCATTTTGCTCATGTTTCTGAAGGATAGTTTGTAGATGTAAATATTTTGATAATATAATTGTACTTTTTCACTCTAAAACACAGAAGTTAGACACATTTTAGATCTGATATAATGTATATATTATTATGTTATTATTTCTATTTCTGTTCATATGTGTCTCCTGAACTCACATGTGACTTCCCTGCTTTTGCTCATACTGGTGTGAATGTGGAACCTGAACTCTAATTATTTCAACTTTTTAAATTCAAAAACTCTAATGAACTGATGGAATCGTGTCCTTACTTGACTCTGTTTTGGTTCATTTTGGGTCCGACTAGACTCCAAACAGGTTGAACAGGTGTTGAGAAGGTCACGCGCCTGTTTCTGCAGCTCTTTGCCTCTTGTTCAGACGCACATTTGGGGTTTATTTTTGCGCAGCCGCAGAAGTGGCGCATCTCTGCACCTTTCAACATGATTCCAACTGAAGTAGAAGAACTTCATTATTGTTGCAGACGCGTTCCCAGAAGCCTCAGCGGGGGTAACGTGCTCTGACTGTGACAGAGGATAAGTCATCTTTAACAGGGTGTCGGGTGCGTGGAGGGGTGGGGGTGGGGGGGCACACCCACTGAGAAACTGCAGTAAATAATGAAAAGGTGCAGGTATTAAACCGGAACCACGCCATGTTGGATGGATATCAGAGCTGATTTATGAAGGGGGGGGGCAGGAGCAGATGCGGACTTGCAGAACCTGAAGGCGGGCTGAGTGCGCCGGAACGCTCGCGCGTCCACACTGTGCCAGGATCTGGAGCGGGAGCGCACGGACACCAGAGGACCAGCTCCAACCGGGTGGATCTATTTGAAGGATTCCTCTTGTTCTGTCATTGTGGCATGAAGGACGCGCCTTTTTGTGATTTCACGTGAAACTCAGCTCGACATGGAGACGTTCACGGACCACGAGCTGCTCATCAACTCCACGGACCTCAACAGGATTCTGTGCAGTTTTGGGATCAAGACTGTTTCAGACTGTGAGACTGAGCAGCAGGACGCACCAGCCGAGCCCACAGGTACCCCCACCCTCTGTGTCTGACCCACATGAATCACCCACTCACTCATTTTCCACTGATTTTATTCCAAAACGCGTCCTGTTCCCACTGGAGTGTGCGCCACCGCAGACAGCGCTTTGGGCATTTTTTGCGCCAGTGCGCATTACGCACACGGCTCAGGTCCTCTGTAAAGCTAATGCAGCCTGGAACAGGTCTGAGGCGACACAAAGAGGGATGGAAACAGGACAGGAGAGCTGTTACACAACGAAAACTGCAAAAAGGCTGCAGGAAAATATGGAGAAGAAAGGAATAAGACATGACCTGAGTGTAAAAGGAGCTGTTAGGTTCATGGATGAGGTTCAGTTCAAGTGTTTACATGGAAGATTTGAGTTAAACATGTGAAAGACAGCAGAAAAGAACCGTTTTATTTAGAAAATGACATGTATCAAGAAAATAAATAGTACAAATAATACAATTAATAATAAAAATACAGATTATAATGGTAGAAAAGTGTAAGTAATGAATAAGAAATGAATAAAATCAATAAATATGGTAAAAATATGATGAATTCAAGTGTTTCTTGTGCAGTAAAGTGGAATCTACCATGTGTTTTATTCTTAAATCCGATAGTTTTGGATTTTTTTTTTATTTAGTTGACATTTTCTTGCTGTAGATGTTAAAGGTTGAGCTCGTATGAACAACTTAATAATGTGTCGGTTGTTAAATGTACAGTTTGTGCAGAACACACAAACATATAAAAATATAAAATAAACAGCTGTTGCACCCATATTTAGAAAGACATGATCAAAAACAGTCAGATTTTACATTCACCAGTGATTATTTTAATCGACAAGCTGTGGAAATGTGAATATTATCTGTTTTAGTTCGGACAAACACCTTTTACACCAAATAATTAATGAATTAATCAGTAAAATACAGATGAAAATGGTTTCAGCCTGAAACAAACATCTGAATGTAGGAAAGGCAGCAGAAGAACACAGAGATTTAAGGAATAACACATCCTCTAAATGTAGAATGAACTGTTTAATCCTGTTAAATTAAACTATTTAGATAAAAACAGTGAGTTAAACAGAAAATGACATCAATCAGTGATAGAAGAATGGTTTATATGCATTCGTAAAGAAAATAAACATTAAAACTAATAATATTAGCCCTAAAATGAAAGATTATAGCTGTAAAATGTATAAGTTTTGAATATGTAATGAAGAAAATCAACAAAATATGGTAAAAAAAAAAAAAAAAAAAGATGAATTCAAGTGTTTACATGGAAGTGTTGAGGTAAACATGTGGACTATAGAAGAAAATAATAATTACTGGTTAATTTTACTGAGAAAATGACATGAATCAGGGATAGAAGAAGGATTTACATGCATGAGTAGAGAAAATAAATAGTACAAATAATAATAGTAGTAATAAAAATACAGATTATAGTGGTAGAAAAGTATAAGTTTTGAATAAGAAATGAAGAAAATATACAAAATATGATAAAAATCTGATAAATTAAAGTGTTTCTTGTGCAGTAAAGTGGAATCTAAGAGTTTTATTCTTAAATCTGATAGTTTTGGATTTATTTTCTAAAAAGTGTTGAGTTAAACATATGAAATACAGAAGAAAATAATAATTACTGGTTAGTTTAACTGAAAAAAATGACATGTATCAGTGATAGAAGAAGGGTTTACATGGATTAGTAGAGAACATAAATAGTACAAATGATAATATTAGTCATAAAAATACAGATTATAGTTTTTAAAAACTATACAAATTGAATAAGAAATTAATAAGATCAACAAAATATGTTAAAAATATAATAAATTCAAGTGTTTACATGGAAGAGTTGAGTTAAACATGTGAAATACAGAAGAAAATAATAATTACTGGTCATTTTTATTTAGAAAATGACATGAATGAGCGATAGAAGAAGGATTTACATGCATAAGATGAATAAATGAATATGTAAAAATGAAAGATAATAATATGAAGTGTTGTATCAGCTGGAATTTAATAAGTGATAAATATGGTCGACATAATGTGGTTAAAAGTCTGATAAATGAAAATGTTTTTATCGTATTATAAAGTGGAATCTATCAGTTTTATTCTAATATTTGATGTTTTTGAACCATTTCATCCACTGTTGGTGTTTAGATCTAAGGTTAAATCGTACAAAAACGTATCATAAATTCATTTGTTTATAAAGAATTGATGAAGAACACACGCCTGTGGACGGATATTAAACTAAACAGATGGTTTAATCATTAACTGCTGCTTACACGTGAATATTTGAGGTTTTTTTAGTTTTACTGTATTTTTTGGTGGTTGAGCGTTGAACGGTAACAAACACCTTTCATTTTTTATTCTCCTATTTTTGGTTATTTTCAGCTTTAACCCTTTAACTGCTGAGTCACTGTTTGTGCGTGTGTTTCATTAAAGCTGCTGTTCCTTTTCTTCACTGGTAGAAAAAAAAAAAAGCAACTAAATGAACTAAAGCATAAAATAGTTACAAAATAATAAATACCATGAAAAAACATTGACTAAAATGAAGAAGAAGAGAAGAAAAAAAGAATAAAATGAGCAACTGGTGTTTGAATTTGGTCCCAGTCGTTTAGGTTTTGGGCTCGTTTTTTTTTTTTTTTCCAAATCAGTCCAGATGTTTTTTTTGTTTTTTTTATTTGGACACCTGTTTAACTCCATAAAGCAGTTCCACGTCAAAACACAGGAAAAAAAATAATAATAAAGGAAAATCACCACTGAGCATGCTCAGAAATCTACGGAAAGAACAAGGTCTATTCTCTCTAAACCACTGGACATTTAACTGTTGAGTAAACGGTTGAATTTATATGAATAATTAAAGAAATCACACATTCAGAACGTGTCACCGCTGATACATCAGGGGTTAAAGGGTCAAAGGTGACTCTTTAACCCTTTAACACTTTAACCCTTTAACACTTTAACGCTTTAACTCTTTAACTCTTTAACTCTTTAACCCTTTAACTCTTTAACCCTTTAACACTTTAACTCTTTAACTCTTTAACCCTTTAACACTTTAACTCTTTAACTCTTTAACCCTTTAACACTTTAACCCTTTAACTCTTTAACCCTTTAACCCTTTAACTCTTTAACTCTTTAACCCTTTAACACTTTAACCCTTTAACTCTTTAACCCTTTAACACTTTAACCCTTTAACACTTTAACTCTTTAACACTTTAACTCTTTAACTCTTTAACCCTTTAACACTTTAACCCTTTAACTCTTTAACCCTTTAACACTTTAACTCTTTAACCCTTTAACACTTTAACCCTTTAACTCTTTAACCCTTTAACACTTTAACTCTTTAACCCTTTAACACTTTAACTCTTTAACACTTTAACTCTTTAACCCTTTAACACTTTAACTCTTTAAATTCTTCCCTGAACTGTCCGTTTGTCTTCATTTGTCACTAACACACGTTCTATCGGTTCTTTCCGTCAGACATCCATCAGACCGTTCGGATCGTCCTCTACTGCCTCATCTTCCTCCTGGGTGTAGTCGGAAACAGCCTCGTCATCCTGGTCCTGGTCCAGAACCGGCGCATGCGGACCGTCACCAACCTGTTCCTGCTGTCGCTGGCGCTCAGTGACCTGATGGTGTCGCTGGTGTGCATCCCCTTCACCCTCATCCCCAACCTCATGAAGGACTTCATCTTCGGAGCTGGAATGTGCAAACTGGTCATGTACTTCATGGGTGAGTGGAGGCGGCTCACATCCAGGTCCAGATCCAGGTCCGGATCCAGGTCCAGGTCCAGGTCCAGGTCTGGATCCACAAACTAAACCACAGACTAAAAATCTGTGTAAAAACACGCAGAACAAAAGCAGGAAAATGAAAAGAAGCCAGAAACTAAAAAAAATAAAGCTGAAGTTCCTCTCATGTCCACTAGAGGTCGACTCCAACACTGAGTCTGTTTACGTTCACGAAAAACACAAAAACAGCTGTGAACGCATCAAAACACTGACTATAGTAGTGTTTCTGTTCAGTATTATTTTGTTAAGGAGATAAATAACAAAAACATCAACAGTATAAATAAGTAAAAATTATTTCAATCAAACAAAGAGACAAAAAAGCAGAATTTTTAATTTTTTTTCCCATTTTTGCCACAATTTCACCAATGATCTGGACTTTGTGATTTAATAATGATTCAGTTCTGCATTTGAATAAAATCATACTTTTACAGAACTTTTGGACCATCATTATTATTATTATTATTATTATTATTATTATTATTATTATTATTATTATTGTTATTATTATTATTATTATTATTATTATTATTATTATGATTATTATTATATGTATGGGGGTAAATCTGGAGCAGAAGTTGAGCAGATTTTCATCCAAAAGTCTTCAAACCAAACTTTCCTTCAGACGTTTTAAACTCTGATTCTGTGTTGGTTTGTTTTTGTATTATTTTCCTGTGTCTTCCGTCGGTTCCTCGTCGAGTGTTTCCTGGTGAAGGTGTCGCTCATATTTAGTTCCAATTCCCTCCTCATTTGAACAGAAACATGACTGTAGACCCGTGTGAACGCACGTCTGTGCATTTCTTCATTTCTTTCCTGGTTAAAGACAATAGAAGCTGTTAGTCCTTAAAAATAAAACGAATCAAACGTCCTTTTTCTCATATATTTAAGTTCATTCTTTAGCCTTGGAGCATAATTTATAAAATTCCTAAACAAATGGACATTTCGAACAGGGTCTGAGATACAAAACAATTGTAACTAATATCAGAATAGACTTCTATATTATGGGATAAATATATAGAATATGAATATTGATGTTTCTATTGGACATGTTACAGCTGTAGACATGATGTGTCCCAATATTTATGTCCATATAGTTTAGAAACATCAATATTTTCATTGATTTATTCATTTTGTTGAATATTTGGTTCATTTTTGTTAATTTATTGATTATTTTGCTTTTCCTCACTCATTTTCTTGATATTTTGTCAAATTTTTAAAAATTATTTTGTCCATTTTTGGTTAATTTTTTGAGATTATGATTTTCCTTTCCTTATTTTTTTGTTTTGAAATTATTATTATTGGGCATAAAAGTCTCCCATTGAACTTTAAGGAAATATCAATATATACATTTTTGTATGTCAGATCCTCATGAACAGGACATGTTACAGCTGTAGACATGATGTGTCCCAATATTTATGTCCATATAGTTTATGAATAATATAGTTTATCATCTGCGATGAACTGGCGACTTGTCCAGGGTGTACCCCGCCTTCGCCCTAAGCAGCTGGGATAGGCTCCATGTGACCCC
>JAQQZY010000011.1:24205500-24217219 GCA_030068375.1 Ostorhinchus rueppellii
CTGACACTGACAACATGGACAAGTCTCACCAGACGCCAGAGAACGCCAGACTCAAGATGGAGGCCCATTCACAGCTAGTTTAACTCGTTTAAATCGTAGAAATTCAGTTTCTTGTTCATTTTCTATTGTTTTAATTTTTGCCATTGTGCATTTTTGTTAATGATGGTCAGAAGTTTTTGTTTTGTATTATTTCTTGTCCATTTCTCTTCATCTTCAGTGTTTGTTTTTTTTTATTGTTATCTCCATATTTTGGAGATAATTAACCCCTTAACGCCTGAATAGATTTCCAATCATGGGAAAAAAAATTTTTTAATTTTGGGGGGGGTGTTGATGCAAATTTGCACCAATCAGCATCAAGGGGTTAAATTGCCAAATGTATAAACCTGTCTAACTTAGAGTAACTAATGTATGACCAAACCAGATCAATGAAACTATTTGCAGTGTGAATGAGACAAAGAAGAATAAAAATAAAGGTCATAATATGAAACAATTATGATGAATTAGCCGGGTTTTTTCATAATTTCGTATTGGCTAATCCATTAGTTTGTGTTACATTGAAATAATTCCCACTGGAAACAAATGGACCAGTATTTAACAGGTTAATTTCAGTACTTCAGCTTGGAGTTATTCTGCTGAGGATCCAAAAGGACAGGTATGATAGATGGATGTTTGAGGCAAACATTCAAGAGTGGGCTTGCTGCCTTCAAGTAGATGAATCCCGTACTGTGGCTCTGCACAGAACTGCATTATCACACCTCAGGTAGGTGAGAAGGAAAGTCAGCACAGAAACGTCCTCACTTAGACAGAAACCTACCAAACATGGCCAAAAAACAACACTCTGGCTTGTGTGGGGGTGAAATTTCCGCTTTAATTCGCTCTCTCCGCCCACAGCTGTGGCAAAAAACCAACTTCTTTTTTTGTTCTGTTCTAAAATAAACTTGAATTAAAAAGGAGGAAATTTGCAGCTGTCAATAAGTAGTTACCAAGTACAGAAAAAACAAAAACATATGAACGGATCTGAACTTGCAGATGAATCCAACACCAGCCAGTGTGGTTAACCCTATAAGGACTACCATTATAACAGGCTGCCAGATTTATTGATGTTGTTTTTGCAATAAACGTGTCAGAAAATGTATTTTTTTGTCAATTCCTTTGGAGCGTTTTTTCAAGAAGACCTTAACTTTAAATATCTGGCCGTTATTCATCATCATTACATGTAATAAATGCTCAAAACAGTGTGTTATGGGAAAAAAAGGACAAACTTTATTTTAGCATATTTATTATGAAAAAAAACTGTAAATGTTCAGAATTAAACTTTGTGAATAATAAAAATAAACTATTTTACATGTGCTATTTTAAGTTTTTTCTCGTCACTTTGATCCAGTTGATAGTCTGTGTTCACTTTCTGTCTAGTTGTAGACAGAGCCCTTCATTTCACCCACAAAAACATCTGCTTCAAATACAGACACTGCATAATAAAAAAAAATATGCATATATTTATAGAGTATTTACAGATAAAACACAACCATCAATGAACAACACTAACCTGAAAAATACAGTTAAAAGCAGTAAAACCTGACACAAACACACTAGTAGAACACTCCGAAACAGCAAGGTCACTGTTATTAGGGCTGTGTACTGGCAAGAATCTGGCAATATGATATAAATCACAATACTAGGATCATGATCCAATACATCACGATATATCATGATACTGTTTAAAAAGGCTATTTTTTGTTTTTCTGTTTTTTAAGTAATTATTTCCTTGAAAAATTGAATTACACCTGAAATACAAAACACATTTCTATTTGATCACAACAGGATCTGATGCTACATCCCAAAATGTTCCTGTTCAAACTTAAATTATGTTTTGCGTCATTACAGTTTAAGATCTTGCTTAAATGTTCAAATTCTATTAGTTCATAACATTATTTTGGTGCGATCCCGACAGAGGAACAGTAAAAGTGCTTTGAGGATGCTTCAAATAGCCATTACTTAATAAAACAGTGTTATAAATAAAATATAAACAATAAGGAAACAAAAAAAATAAATGAACCTCCATTATATCTGTATTTGAATAAATACCTAAAAATATTGATACAATACAGTATTGTGAAATGAAATATCACAATATATTGCAGAACCAATATTTTCTAACATTCCTAACTATTATACTCAATTATTTATAAGAATCACCACTAAAACCTTGCCAAGATGCTGCTAAAATCTATAAAAATCTTCCATCTCTCTGTCGCCGACTGCACTCTGCCGCTCTTTGCTCCGCCCACTTCCACCCCTCCTCCTCCTCACCTCTACCTAGTTTCAGTTGTCAGGTGCCGTTTGAATTTTATCAATACAGTAAACCACGGGTGTCAAACATGCGGTCCTGGGGCCAAATCTGGCCCGCCTAAGGGTTCAATCCGGCCCCTGGGATAAATTTGTGAAATGCAAAAATAACACTCAAGATTCTAACAATCAAGGATGTTCAAATCATTTTAGGTCAATTTAATCTAAAGTGGATCAGACCAGTAAAATACAATCAGAATAACCTATAAATAATGAAAACTGCCATTTTTCTCTTAGTTTTAGTGCAAAAACAGTAAAATTACACAAAAATGTTTACATTTACAGAGTAGCCTTTTATAAAAAAAAACAAAAAAATGTGGATAACCTGAAATGGCTTAACCAAAATATGTGGAATTTTAATAATATTCTGCCTGTTATCTAATTTTTTGTGTATTTGTAGATCCACTGTGATCTCTAACTTGTGATTCACATGAATAAATGATAAACTATGGTGTAATATTGTTAATATTGTACTTATTTTTCTTAATTTTCAGGTTGTTTGTATTTCTTCATGTTAAGTTCGAGTACAATTCGTTGATATAAAGATTTTCTTCACGGAATTTTAAGTTTTTTTCCACTCAAAAGTTATCCTATTGTTTATATTATTTCACTGGTCTGGCCCCCTTTATACCATATTAAGCTGTATGTGGCCCCTGAACTAAAATGAGTTTGACACCCCTGGAGTAAACGGTTCAATGACGTTGGATGAAAAAACGTGACGCCGGAGACACAGCGGTGCTAAAAGGGTTAAGGGTGCAGCTGAAACATGCTGCCGTTGGAGTGGAAGTGCATACAATCAGGTTACAATCCAAGCACAGCGGTGACAAATCAGACCCATGACACCTGAACACAAACCCCTGGAAAACAAGCCGCTGATTGCAAACCTCACATTAGCAATGCAAAGAGATGGAAAGTGAGGAGCGGCAGCGAAAAGTACATGTTTAGGATGAAAGGAACACGGATGGTAGTGGAGTGACGCCTTCGAGGGCCACATGCAGCAGCTCCGGGTCGGGGGGTCGAGACAGGTCATGTGACCGGAGGGAGGGGAGGGAAGAGGGGACGAGCGAGGCAGCCTTGAACCCTGAATGAACCGGCCTTCGCTGCTCGCCGCTCGCCCTCCTCACTCTGCAGAGCTGATGACTCACTGCTGGAGCGAGGAGGGTGGGGGGGCAGGGGGAATGGGGGGGTTACGTCAACAGCAGACCCGGAGCAGATACCAAGCGGTTCTGCTGCAGGAAACCATCCCAACAACACCAGCCGCCGGTCAATCCCAGCTGAAGTGTGGCGTGAAAATGCAGACGTTGGCTGGTGAAATAAACGGCAGGACGCCGGTCAAAGCGTCAGCTCCTATTGTGTCCTCATTTAATGCTTCGTTTTGGAAGGAGAAGCTCCGATTCTTTCAGCTTGTGTGGCCAATATGACTCTAAAGCAGTTTCCATCCGAGCATATTTAACCCTTTAACTCCTGACGTGTCTGTGGTGAGCGTTCTGAAAGTATGATTTATTTACATATTCACAAAAATTCAACCATTTACTCAGCAACAAAAGTTTAAAATCGTGTTGATAAAATAGACCCTGTTCCTTCCATAGACATCTGAGCATGCTCAGTGCATCCCCCCGCCCCGTGTGGAATGGGGGGTGAAACACAGAGCAGTGATTGAGACAGACTCATAAAAACAGACAGTTTGGGTTTTTGTTTGACACTGTTTTTCGGATCATTTTTCTTTGTTTTTTCCTGTTGTTTACAGTGTTGAGGTGATTTTACTTTATTTTTCTTTGCCTTTGTTTTTACCAAGTTTCAGGCGTGGAACTGCTTCATAGAGTTCAACCAGGTGCCAAAAAGAAACTGGACTGATTTAGGGGGGGGGGGGAAGAGTCCAAAACTACTTTGGCTGTTTTTGTTCATTTTGTTGCTTTTTTTTTTTTTTTTTTTTTTTTAAATGACTACTGGGCCCAAATTCAGATCCTTGTTGTTCCTCTTCACAGATCATGTTCAGCATCTTAAATCTCTAATTGATGTACATTCTAGTGCCTTATTCAGTCCAAACTTGTAAAATAAACTTCAGAGGCTAAACTGAATTGTCAGAAATTGGGCAAAAGATAAAGCATCCGCTGCCATCGTATGAAAATAAACAATGAATTCATCATCTTTGTCATGCTTCACAGTACAATTTCAGCCAATAACACACACAACTATCTGATAAATCTGATGCCACTGTTCTTATTTACTTTTTCCACTTCTTCCAAGCATAAAATCTTTTTTGCAAATAGCTGAGGTTGTTAAAATTTGAGACGCGTGCAAATTAAAATCAGTTGGATGGAAACAGACCTACTATCCATTGTATGATAAATACGGTAAAAACAGGTGTTGTGTTCATGATATTTGCTACTTTAGGGTTTATTCGACGACATTCTCAGTTCAATACTTCCAAAAGTTTCAATATTTTTGTTGTTTAACTTCATTTAACCCATTCATATGTTCATGTGTTAGAACTGTTAAAACCTTCAACCTATAGGTTTCTGCTGTTCCATGCGTCATTTCGACAATAAAGCAGAGTTTAACAACAAATAACTTCCATGTCCTTGTCATCTTGTCGGAAAAGAACTCTGTATTCCTTCTGGTTGCATCGTTTGTGTTAGTTTCTTTTTTTACTGAAGAACTCAGATTGTACTCCAAGGAAATTAACCAAAAAAAAAAGTGCAAAATCAAGGACTAGAGCTGTGATTTGTTAGCGTCTTTTGTTAAAGTTTTGAGTTTCTTGCACAAATATGCTAAAATATTGGTCACAGAAATGTAGCTTTGAATAATATCAAACAGTGCAGCCTCTGAAAACAAACAAAACCCTGGGTTTCTTGGATCGAAACGTTCACTTGGTATAATCAATAGTCGTTCCACTTGGTTTCATTTTTCTTCTTTTTTTTTACACGAAGAAAACAACCAAAAGAAAGAAGAAACATGTAGGACTGGAGCTGGGATTTGTCCATGTTTGTTTCTGTCAGTTGGAGTTCGTTTCATAGTTACATCGCTCTGGTTTTGTTGTGGATTTTACATTGTTTTCATCTTGTATGAATCATTCTAACCACTAATCAACACCTGGTTTCATCAACTTTCACTTATGACGACAAATCAGCCAAGAAATAATGACATACTATTTTTTTTTATCTGTATTGCCTGCATGACGATGTCCTATTATTACTGATTAGACATTATGCAGCCTTAATTAGAGTTGTTTTTCATTAGAACTGCATGATATCGGCAAAACTTGCGACATGATATGGATGTACAGCACTGCAATAACAATAAGATTGTGATATTTCTGGTTCACCAACAGAAATACCAATTTGAGCTCAGAAAAGTGTTCCTTAAGAATGTGCAAATGAGCCAATTGCAAATGAGTAAAACAGACCCAAAAAAGAAAAATCAATACAATAGAATGAAGAACAAATCTAATATTACTTGCAAAGCCGTGTATTCACTCAGTGATGGTTTATATAGGAGTAAATCCCCTTCCTGGTGGGTTTTCCACAGACCAGATGCTCCCCATCACAGGTCTCTGTGCTGAAAGGTGGTCTCCTGCTAATTACACCGCCCGTTAGCGGCTTTCTGACCCAGTTTCATTCTCATTTATCTTCAGGGGGCATCGATCTCCAACACAGAACTCTTATTGTACCGAGTCTTGATTAACCCAACCCAGCGTCAGCCTTCAGATCCTGAACGGAACCGCTGAAAACGGGAACTGACCCGGTGATTTATCGCAACAGGACAAGCTTATGTAACACAACGGAACCGAGGAGGGTGGAGTGGCTAAAGGGGTACGGTTATGGATATGAAGAGGTCCAGATCTGTTTGAACACAGGTAGACCAAATGTTGGCTTGGTTTAGCCGACCTGCTCAATAAGAAACATTGGCACATTCAGGTCAATTTGCACAAAAGCCTAGGTTTTACAAGAACAAAGTATTATTTCCACCATTATTTTACCAAAAGAGTGAAACAAAGTTCCACACATCATAGACGCAAACTTAGTTTTAGGTGGCGAGCCATGCAGCCGCGATTTGCACGACGAATAAAACAGGTCACGTCTCGGCCACAGTCGTGCTAAACATCTAGAAAACTGAGTCTCACCTCATCAGTTCCTAATTTTGGCTACATCCATCTTTTTTTGTTTTGCTCAAATGAAAAATCATCTCAAGTACTCGCCTTCGCCCTTAAGTAGCCAAGATAGGCTCCAACTGACCCACCCCGTCTCAAGTACACAAGCAACACATGACTTCCGGTTCTATATTTCGCCAAGAAAAACGTGAAGTAATTGGTCAATTGATGTACTATTTTAAAGGACACCACTGATCCTGGCAACATCCCACCCCCCACCCACAGCAGGAAAACACCCAAAACTCTTCATTCCTGCCTAAAACCATGGAAGCCAATAGTCAGAAGTCAACCATTACAACTAGAAATATTGATTTTACAATTATTGGGCTTCAATGGCACCCAAAACACTTCTGTGCTGCAACTCAGCCTCCCAACAGCAGGAAACCCCTCGTATTGATGCTTCACACTCTTGACATGCATCTCCTGCTTCAGGGCAAACTGGCAGTAAGACTTTAAACCTCACAGGTTTGATGTTTTAGTCCAGGCTTTTGGGATAAAACGGGGATTTCCAAACCTGAAATGGCCAACCCAAAGATCTCAATAAAGACTTACTGAGACAAGGCTAATAACTAGTGCAGCAATGTCTATTTCCAGAAGTGTATTCTCACACATATTGACTGTTTGTAAGAATCCTTTTGCACATAAATAATTACAACTGGCACCGGTGAACAATGGAAAGCATACCGACACTGCGGTAATTAACAGAGGTCAGTAATATAATACAATAAAGGTTTTCCTAATTAGGTCTATAGTGAATAAAGCTAAATATTTGTGAATAATGGCCTAGCAAGATATTTTAACTGTTGGCATTACATGAAGCCGAACACTTCGACCACAAATACAGTCCTGTTTAATGAATATGATGAATAGTTAACAATAACTGTACTTGACTACATTTGATTCTCTTTTATTCTGAACTTTCATACAAAACAACTCCTTTCTATGTCACATTCAATGTCCTCTAAAGCGAAAAACACTAACGTTAAACCTGAAACAGCTATTACTTAATGGCTTAACAGTTCATTTTTGACCGTGTGGGAAAACAAAGAAAGCAGGTGTGTATTTGTTGTTTTACACTGTACATGACGCACTAGAACAGCAAGAAAATCCTCAAAATATGCACAAGTTGTAAAGCAATAAAAACTGGAGTTCTCACTGAGGATGTAAATGCAGACAACAGAAACATTTGTGCATATATGGACAAAAGTATGTGGACATGTTGAATCCAGATGTTTGTTTTCTAACAAGGGTCTAGGATAAAAACAAAAATAAACAAGTGTCAGAATAGTTTTATATTATGATAAAGATTGATTATTAATGGTGATGTTTGTATCTTAAATCCTCATGAACAGGACATCTTACAGCTGTAGACATGATGTGTCCCAATATTTATGTCCATATAGTTTAGAAACATCAATATTTCCTAAAAGTTTAATGGTAGATTTTTCTTCCTCAGTGAGATGTGATCAAAGTGGATGGTTAGTTGTGGTAGAAAATTAGTATTTACAGTCAGAGCAGGAAAAATATTTTAGATGTTTGGAGGTAGAACATTTAAAATTATTGTTAAGGATTAAAAAAAAAAAAAAAAAAAAAATCAGCCTTGAGAGGAATTAAGTCAAAACCATCTCCGAGTCATTTTGGAAGCAAAGATCAAACTAATCAATGCAGTGATATTTACCCCATAATGTAAAACTTTATTAAGATATTTGTCATTATTGTTTTGTATCTCAGACCCTGTTCGAAGATAAACACCTGAATTCAACGTGTCCACATACTTTTGTCCATTTGCGTATGAGTTGGGCAGTTATATCATGAAGTTAATGATTATTTTTGTATTTGTGTGTCTATACCCATGTGGAACGACACAGTGAATATAGGTGTAAAGACAGAGTTTGACCCTGAGACAACAAAACAGCATTTGTGTTGTGTCAAATATATTCTGTGAGAGGCCTTGTGGGAGGTTTATGTTGTACAAGTAGCATTTTAATGAGAAAACTATCTTAAATCTGGCTGAGATGGACCTGATACTGCGCTGTGGTAAATCTGAACTGGTCTTAACAGTACAACAGTTTATCTCCTCCTACATAGGCCACAGGAACATTAAATGTTCCTATCAGCACAAGCCTGGGTGTAACAAACGGCCTGTTTTCCGTCTCTGAAGCCAACTGTCTGATTGTATCCCCGTCGATGACAAAGTCCAAATTAAGAGCAGTCTCCCTGGACGTGTCTCAGCTCAGGCCGACTAACCACCGTCCTGCCCTGCCCTTGCATCAAACCGACCAAACCGAGGCTCGCGGCGCTGCGACGGGAGGAAAATAAATAAATTTCCTGGCAGCAAGCGGGAGAAAAGAGAAGCGCGACCTTTAGCCCACATGCTGTGAGATGATCCTGGGCGAACCAAACCAAAGGGGCGACCGCCGCACGCTTAGCAATGACTTTGTCAGCGCGAGTCGGCCGTCTGGTTTCACTGTTGTTGTCGTGACCGGGAAGGGGCGGATGTCGGCCCGGGCTGCCGGTTCCTCTTCAGATCATGCTATCTTTCTGAAATAGTCCACCCTGTCATTAACAAGACGCAAGAAGGGAAGATCCTCCTGTCGTTGCTAAATCTAAAACCACACGCACAGGAAATAAGGAAGCGAATCAAACACGACAGATGGAGGGTTCATCTACAGCAGGGTCAAAGTCATTTCAGTTCAGGGGCCACATTCAGCCCAGTATGATCTGAAATGGGCCGGACCAGTAACATAATAGCACAAGAACCTAGAAAAAAAGGAGATCTCCAAATTACTGTCTTTGTTTCAGAGCAAAACAATATAAAATTATAAAATGGCTTACATTTAAAAAAAAAAAAAAGTGAAAAACCTGAAATTTCTTAAGAAAAATACATGGAATTTTAATAATATCATACCACAACTTATCATTTTTACATGTGCATTACATCTATACATACACAAAACATTTAAGAACAAGAATAATACAATAAAAATAAAACATATTCAGTCATTTTTGTGCTTCATGGGCCAGATTAGAACCTTTGGCAGGCCGGTTTTGGACCACAAGCCGTATGTTTGACACCTCTGACCTAAAGCTATGAGAGGGAAGATCGTCCTGTCGTTGCTAAATCTAAAACCACACGCACAGGAAGTAAGGAAGCGAATCAAACACGAAAGATGGAGGGTTCATCTAAAACAGGGTCAAAGTCATTTCAGTTCAGGGGCCACATTCAGCCCAGTATGATCTGAAATGGGCCGGACCAGTACCATAACAGTGGAAAAAGTCAAATGACATTATAAAAGTGTTCACAGCTACAAAGCTTCCACGAAAATGTGAATAACAGGAAAATAACCCGAAATGTCTTAAGAAAAATAAGTGCAATTTTATCAATATTTTGCCCCAGTTTCATCAACACATGTTCATTATAACTTATCACAGTGGATTTACAAACACACAAAACATTTAATAGGCAGAATATTGGTACAATTACATTTACTTCTCTTAATATATTTCATGTTGTTCAAATTTTTTCATGTTATTCACATTTTGCGTGAAAGGACAGTGTGAATGTCCACATTTTCATGGAATTTTACTTTGTACACCAAGACAAAAAGAGGAAAATTTGGAGTTGTTCTATTTAAAGGTTATTATCATAGTATTTTCCTGGTCTTATGCAGATTACATCATATCGGCCTGTATGTGGTGTATGAACTAAAAGGATTTTAACACCCCTGATTGTTAATATCTTCAGTGTCATTTTTGCATTTCATAAATTCATCCCACAGGCTGGATTGGAACCTTTGGCGGGCAGGTTCTGGCTCATGGGCTGCATGTTTGACACCTCTGACCTAAAGCCATGATGGGCTCACCATGCAAATATAAATATAGATACAAATGGGTGTGGTGTATATTCAGGAACACTTGGATGTAGCATAAATCAAAATATGATGCACAATTCCTGACAAATCATGTTCAGATGGGTATATTTTTTGGTACCTGGGTCTTCTCCAGCTTTTTAGACCCAATAATAAAAAGGTAAATATAGACATATTTTCCCCCAGGATAGACCAAATGATGACCTCAGATAAACGCAAAAAAATAAACACTCTTGCTCGGATCCATCCCATAATTAATGAATTATTAGTAAAATATTGGGTCCAAAAAAATGACGCAAATATGGACAGTTAAACGTGCCTATGTGTCAGTGCGTTAGATGTGAAAACATGGCTGTAAATGTTCTTCTATAGACTATAAATAAAGACACTGTTAAATGTGATGATCCTAGTGGTTTTTCTGATCCAGAGACATGATTTTTTTCATCAATCTCAGTCTCATTCCAGGTTTTGTGTGTAACCTATCGTGTCCATTGGCGTTACATGCAGAACCTTCCCATTTAAAAGCATATAAATCGCGAGGGATTTTACAACAGCAGTCATTTTTGTGAAACACTCTGCTTTGCAAAAGTAGTTCAATTCCCAAAATGTACCTGTGAGAGAATAAAAAGATTTTTTTTTTTTTTTAAATTGAAGCGCATAATTTTTGTTACCTCATGTTACATACTATTTATTTTTGCATAAATAGTTTCTCTTTTATCTGCGTAATTATTTTTAAAACAGACCCAAAGTGCTTCCAAATTTCCTTCATAACATTCATCTACATCTGGTTTGAATTTTTAATCCTTCATGTCCTTTCATAGAAACACCCAGATATAAGAAACACAACTCTAGGAACTTTCAACCTACACCAACACGTGAGTTTAGTAATCATGAAAGTCCACAAATACAAGTCTGCACCATCATGTGTCCTATTTGCATCATCATTTTTGGCATCTTGGTTTTGTAGCCTTGGAAATAATGACTGCATCACAATGACAAAGAAGTTAAAAAAAAAAAAAAAAAGAATCTAAGCTTCTCAAATGTGACTGGTAAAACCATCAGTGGGTTCTTGTGTGAAAGTGTGAAACACAAATCCTACAAATGACATTAAATATCACCTGTGCAAATTTTTCAAAAAATAATAATCTGTATTCACAATAAAAAGAGGATTGCTTGAAAATAAAGTCGTATCTAGTCGAGTTGTCGTGTTTCATCCAAAAATGACAACATGCAGCCAGACACCCGAGTCATATACAAAGACGAGATGATGCAAGACGGTGAAGTTTAGAAGAATCATGTGACGCTCGGTTTGTAAAGTGCAAAATCCAGCTGCAGCAACATTACAAGAAGATAT
>JAQQZY010000011.1:24364990-24382134 GCA_030068375.1 Ostorhinchus rueppellii
TAAATAAACAGCATATTTATGTTCATGTTTATGGAATGACTTCTAGTGTCATCTGTGAGAATAAATAAACTAATCATAACATTTAGGATTTAATGGAAAAAGCGACATTACACACTTCTGTTTTTACGATATTTAGTAAATATTGGTAAAGTTTTACGTATAACCCAAATGGAAAAGTGACTAGTGACTCATAATAGATTTGATTACATTTTGGGAAAAGTAGATAAAACTTCAAATTTTTTATGAATTTTTTTTAATCTATTTTTTCTCCCATTTACTTGTAATGGGCAAAATTTCACATTTCTTTAAAAACAATTTTGTTTAAATTTACTTCAAACTATATAGAGGCAGTTAATATGCCGACATCAGCACATGCATAGACGTGATGACATCAGCTGGATCGATGCCAAAATATACAATACATGTAAGGGGCGGGGCTTGTACCTGGCACCCTTTTTCCCCCCGTTTTTCTGTGTCTTTATCAGCTGGTGTGTGTTTTTATCAGTTGTGTTGGCTAACGTACAGTACAGCCACAGTGCTGATGTGGCCTCTCCTCTTACGCTCATTACATAACGGCTGCTTTCAGACACACTAATGAGGCTGTTAGCGTACGCTCTGCTTATGCTTTATTCCATGACACAGGCCTTTTTCCACTCATATCTGACTGAGGAGTGGCCCTCTGCAGGATCAGAGCTCCTATGATCACAGGGAACCTGAAGGCAGCACACTCAGGAAACTGGAGCATCAACTCAAACACATGTACAGTCAAATAAGCACCTCAGAAACACAGAACAGTGTGACGCATTCAGGGGAAATCAGAAATGAGGCAAAAACAGCCAAGATGAGGATTTTTAGATTTGTCTGTTAAAGGCAGGAGAACATGAGATCTTCACTAATTAATCAAATTCTTTCATTGACACATTTTGTTAAATTTTTTTTTTTTTTTTATCCAGTTCAGGAAAAATGTAAAAACGCGACATCACTTTACACGTGTGGAAGCACCGTCAGTTACCGTCTTTATTTCCTGTTTTGTTCCAGGTCACATGAAGATCGGATACGCACTTTACTTCTTCTCGTACAGCACCTGGATGGGCAGGGCTGTTTTCATGGAGGATCTGTACGTCATGCCGGAGTACAGAGGTACAGTATCAGACTCATGCAGCTGTTTTAGTGTGAAACATCTGGAGCATCTGATAAAAAATGTTAAAAATGGTTGGATCTGTTTTTTAGGAAAAGGCATCGGAAAAGCACTGATGAGTAAAGTCGCCCAGGTGAGCAGGTCCAGTTCATGTGGACTTTTAGAAGCTCCATCTTAACTCTCAAGTACCCCTACTGAAGTACTAATCCGTGTCCTGCTGCTGTTCTCTGGTAGTTGGGTCTGGCTGCCGGCTGCCACCAGCTCAACTTCACCGTCCTGGACTGGAACAAATCGTCTGTGGACTTCTACCTCCACCAGGGCTGCACCGACGTCACCTCCGACATGGGCTACCACTACATGAGCTGCAAAGGGGAGGCCATGGAGCACCTGGCCCAGCCCTGACCACGCCCCTGGCGCCTGGCTACGGCCCCGGGCCCCTGACCCCTGACCCCACACCAGGCACAGCCCTGACCTCACACCTGACCCCACTATGACCCCACACCGGGCCCATGACCTCACACCTGACCCCGCCACAACCCCAAACCAGGCCCCTGACCCCGCCACAACCCCAAACCAGGCCCCTGACCCCACCATGACCCCAAACCAGGCCCCTGACCCCACCATGACCCCAAACCAGGCCTATGACCCCACCATGACCTCACACCTGACCCCAAACCAGGCCCCTGACCCCACCACGACCCCAAACCAGGCCTCTGACCCCACCATGACCCCACACCTGACCCCACTACGACCCCAAACCAGGCCCCTGACCTCACCATGACCCCACACCTGACCCCTGACCCCACAGCGTCTTCAACAGTGAGGTGAATCCACATAGTGCAGGGATAGAGCTCCACCTGGTGGCCCTTTTCCAAACCTTGACCGTAGTCGTCCTAAAGCCACACACTGACCCTGTTTCTGTTCACACTAAAACTCTGATCATGATCTAATCAGTGGAGTTGTCCGATAGTTGGTGATCATGTGACCAGTATGATCTGATTCTAACACATCAGATGACCACACCTGGATTTGTCCCCAACACTCCCATGTCTTTATGCATGTATACAGGCTAGTCAGATTTATTTATTGATTTGACATGTGAACGTGTTTATTTCTGCTGTAAACGTGGACATCAGACTGATATTAAATAGCACAACATCAAATTAAACTGATAGAAATGGTCAGTTTTATTATTTAGACGTCAGACTTTGGAAAAGGTCCTCTGAAATACATTTAATCGTATGTAAATGAGGATCTGAACTCTGTGTTTAATGTGTCTTCCTGTGATATTTATGAGCTAGAACACCTGTAGTTTTGGTGTTAAACCTAACCACGATAAGGTGATAGGAAGGTGTTTGTTGTGTGTAAAGATGTTTAATATAGATAAAAGTACGTCTGAAATGAAGTGTTTTTAATGCACAAGCGTCCAGAAAAGCCAGGCTGTGCACTGACTGTTTTTCTGGTTTCCCTTTAAATGGCTGATAATTGATAATAACAACAGGCCCCGCCCCCTCACGGTGTCCACGGGCTGTTGTTAAGCACAAGGCTGGTATTTGCACTGTTGTTGTCTTTATTGCTGTGGTTGTGATGAAATTATGAACTGCAGAGGGAACGTCTGGGCTCGACATTAAACCGTTCTTCGTGCGGCCAAAAAACATTTCAAAGAAATGGATGAAGCCGACAATCAGACGAAACATAATTTACTGGAATTTAGGTCTTGGATCCGGTTTATACTGTGTCTCTTAACCTGTCGTGTAAAAATAAGACTGGCATAATTCTGTTTCTGTTTTATATCCCGTTTAATTTTGTAAAAAAAAAACAAAACAAAAAACTTTATGTATCATTTCCAGACGTTTAATGAAAACAGCCTGAGTCGAGGCTTAGATTTGGTCCATTTTCTTCTTCTCTAAACAAGTAAGAACCACTGACTCCTTTGGAAATTCTACAATTTGCATGTTTGTTCATGCTTTGTTTAGCTGGTAAATACGTAGGAATGCACAGTTTTTATTTTTCGTCCACACACCCCGTCAACGTGGAACCGTCGCGTT
This sequence comes from Ostorhinchus rueppellii, assembly GCA_030068375.1. NCBI lineage: Eukaryota > Metazoa > Chordata > Actinopteri > Kurtiformes > Apogonidae > Ostorhinchus > Ostorhinchus rueppellii. The sequence continues at coordinate 24,368,177 of JAQQZY010000011.1, forward strand.
GGTTCCAGACGTCGATAAAGAGTCCGAGGTATTTATATCCTGCCTCGTCTGGAGGTTCCCATCACGATCCAACACCCCGAGCGGCTTTTAGCATCTTTCCCAACATGCATTCCTCAAACCCATTCCAAGTTTTCTGAGATCCTATGCCAGCTTGAACCCAAATAGCATGTCAGTCGTATTTCTGTCTAATCCACCTGATGTTCTTGCAATAAATCAACCCGGGAACGTTGCAATAGTGCGTCGGACGCGTTTTCCCAAACTCTGGACTGTTTCCAGTTCAGACGTCGATGAATATTTTAAAATTTGTCACAAGATAAGTGCGTTTTCAGACGTTGTGTGCATCCAGTCTCCATCAGAAGTGATTCTCATGTCTGTCCGAATTCGTTAATCTTCTGTCTGAAATGACTGAACAGCTGTGCTTGTTTGTGTTCAGAGGATTGAAACCTGTGCGACTGCAGTTCAATAAAGTCATGTGTTCTGTCACAGTGTCGTCTGTTGCCTTCATGTCTGCAAATGGATGTTTAGTTCAACCTTTGTTCATGTCAGGCCACCGACATGGTCTGACGACCCCTGACCGCCATGCGACCCTGAACATGCCAGACCTGCAAGTGTTGCTAGTTCCTCTTACAACACTTTTTTTTTTACCAGAACGGCTCGTAACTGTGTTAGCGGTACAGTGGCATAGAAGTTACAAGAAGGTTCCATTCAAAACAGGTTCATGTGACTTAATTCTCCTGTTGGTCCACAAGTACCTTAAATGGCAGCTGCTAATATGCTAATGCTAATGCTAGGTGTGTTTTAATGAGTGAAATGCAGAGACTGAATTTTCACACCAAGATAATGAACCTTTAACCTTTGAAGGGACTTGGTTTGGGGTTCTCGCCCCAATGGTTCGGCCACTAACAATGTCAAGAGTATTCGGGTTCCTCTTGAAACATCTTTTTTTGTGCCAGAATTGCTTGTAACTGTTAGCGGCGTGGTGGTGTAGTAGTTAGCGCTTCCACCTCACAACTAGAAGGTTCCATTCAAAACAGGCTCATGGGTTAATTCTCCTGTTGGTTCACGAACACCTTCAATGGCAGCTGCTAATGCTAATGCTAATGCTAGGTGCTTTACCCTTAACCTTTGCGTTAACCTTTAACCTTTGAAGGGCCTCTGGTTGGATCTCATTTCAACAGTTCACCCACTAATGAGTCAAACTAAAGAGTTAAATTCTCTAAACATATTTATGAGACAAATTATATAATCTTCTAAGATCAAAGCTGTAAATGTACGAGAAATGACTATTAAAAAAAGTTGTAAATTTACCAGAAAAAACCCTCACATTTGCAAAAAACCCCCTCAAAACACTGATTCTGTGTTTTTAAGGGGTCATAAATTGACAGAAAAACTCAATTCTCTAAGATTAAAGTTGTAAATGTACAAAATAAAATAAATTTAAGCGTTAAATGGGATTAAAGTGTTAAATTTACAATAAATACTGGATCTTCGCAGATCATAGTCACAAATATTTGCAGAAATACATGAATACTACATTTCAAAGTACTTTAAACTCTACATTCACATGAGTACTTCATTCCAGAGTACTGTTTTGTTTCCATGTCACTTGAGGCTTCACCTTTTGACATGCCTGTCTTTGCAGTACTTTTACTATGCCAGTACCTTGCAGTACTTTTCTATGCCAGTACTTTGCTTGTACTGTACCTGTATTTTCCTTGTACTTTGCAGTACTTTGCCTGTACGTGTACTTTTTCAGTGCTTTGCAGTATTTGTACTTTGCAGTACTCTGTACTTTGCAGTACTTTCTCTGTACTTTGCAGTACTTATACTTTGCAGTACTTTCTCTGTCCTCTACCGCCACCGTGTGGTCACGTGTGTCCCCGCTGCTCTCGCGGATGCTCCATATTTGTGTCTCGTGCCAGCAGATGAAAGTGTCCACAGACGCACACTCAGCCCGGTGCGCTTTGTCTCAGGTCTCGTGCTCCTCCGTGGACCGTGACGGCGGATGTGCGCTCGCGCTACTCCACCGTCGGAGCTTTTGTCACGGACCAGAACGCGCGGAAAAGTTCCCCCGCGGGTCCGGGAGAGCGGCTCGGCGCGTGTCTAATAGTGACCCCCCAGAGCTGTTAACGGAAGACAAGAGCTGAGTCAACGAATCACAGGCAGAAGGATGCAACAGTTGACGCGCGCGCGCCGCACCGCGCACAGTCGCAGATGGAGGCTCTGACCTGGTCGAAGGCAGGAGCGGATGTTTGGCTGCTTTAAAGCCCGCATCGACTAATCACTGAAACCGACTGCACATTCGGCAGGAGCTGTGAGGGTTGGAGGGGCTTGGTGGCGGAGCTGCGCGTCTGTTTCCAAAATGGACATTTGGACATTTGGCCGTTTTTAGGGGCTCCCTGCTCGCGCTCGTGCGGAATGGAGTTGCAGCGGGGCTTCGGGTCGGTGTGCGGCTCTGAGTAGCACCGGTCGGTCTGCGCCAACATGCAGCGGATTCTGCAGCGGAGGAGGGTGCGCAGGCTGCGGGTGCTCTGGGCTTCTCTGGCGCTGCTGGCTCTGGCTCTGGCCGCGTGCAGCGCGCTCTTCACGGCGTGGACTTGGCGACAGACGCGGGACCTGTCCCACTCCTTCCAGATCCTGCAGGACCGACTGGAGCAGGTTTGTGTCATGTGTGGGTCCTGCAGTGCCCCCCCACCCCACCCCCCCGGCTGCATGTGTTTACACCGCGGTAATATTGACTCCTCTGCAACTTTTAAAACACCTTCCAGTGTTTGTTATGTAACTTCTTTTGTGGCTGCGGTTTACGGGAATGCTCGCGGGGGGTTATGGAAAAATGCAATTCCACACTGCCGCCCCCCCCCCCCGCACATTCTCCATTCTGTGCGCTGTTTTCCTGCTGCCTTCTCCACTTGGCGCTTTTATTGCTTTACCAATAAGCGCAGTCAACCCGTGGACTGAGTGGGTGCTTATTTTTGTGGTCCCCCCCCCTCCCCCTCCGCCGACTTTAATTACTCTGGTGCCAGTTGCTCTACAGTTTTATCTGAATTTACTGGAAAGCCTCAACTATTTGGCACGGGAGCACTTTGGACCCAAACGCACCGAGGTTTGAGGCGTGAAAAGGATAAACGGTGGCAAGTGTAAATCATCTGCACCACGCACACCCACTTCCACGGAGACAGCATGAACCTACGGCTCAGAGCAGGAAGGAAGTATGGAGGAATATTAGGGACAATTTAGGAAAAAGGGGAGGGGGATGTCTGGGGTTAAAGGGGGAGATTTATAAATAGTTTATGAGAAGAAACTGCATCTCCAAAGAAAAACCGAGGAGTTAACACGAAAAAAGTCATATTTACAAGAAAAAAAACCACAGTCTCTGGGATTATTATGTCATATTTACAACAAAATGAAGTCAGAAATGTGAAGGAACTCATTTTAGACTAAGATTTTGCTGTTTGATGTTAATATTTAGAATTTGCACTGGTAAAGTTACAAGAAAACATATTTTCAAAACAAAATAGGAATATTCTGTCAGATTATTCTTGGTGCAAAATGCATGAAACAAAAAACATGATCATAAAGTCAATAAATTGTCTCAAAAGGTTCAAAATAGTCACAAAGGTGAGAATAAAGTTGGACATTTAGAGAAAAATATTTAATTAAAGTGTTAAATTCTCAATTAAAATACATTTATGACAATATAAGATATTCTGACTTTATAGTCAAATGTTCACAAAAATCAATGAAATAAAACAAATGAGTAAAGTTGTAAATATACGAGAGAGAAAAAAAATCACATTTGGATTAAAAAACCTGGATGGTCTCTGAAATATATATAATTATAATTTGTCATAAAAACTCTAAAATTATCTGAGACTAAAGTTGTAAATGTACAAGATAAAACAAATAAAAAAATAAATATTCTGAGATTGTGAAGTTATAGATTTAGAAGAAAACAACAATATAGAAAAAATTATAAAGATAATCCTTTGGATTAGAGCATTACATTTGCAATACAAACACATTTATGAAAAAAAAACAACTGGATATTCTCAGATTACAGCCACAAATATTTGCAGAAATTCTCTGAGATTAAAGTTGTAAATGTATGAGGTGAAAGAAATTCATAAAATTGCAAATTTGAAAGAAAACATTTGGATAATCTCTGTCTTAAAGGGTCATAACTTGTCAGAAAAACTTTAAAATCCTGAGATTAAAATGATAAATATACAAGAACTAATTAATAATAATTTTTAAAAAATCTGAGATTGTGAAGTTGTAGATTTACAAGAAAAAAATATAAAAAAATAATAATGGATAATCCCAGGGTTTAAAGTGTTAAATTTACAATAAAATACTGGATATTCTCAGATTATGCTCACAAATATTTACAGAAATCCTCTAAGATTAAAGTTGTAAAGGTGTGAGTGGAAACAAATGAACCCTTTATCGCTCACTGATTGAAATACTCAACCTCCACCCTCAGTGTGGTGTTGGACATCGTCATCTCCCTCCTGGTTGGTTGCCATGACAACAGTCTCCTTCCTCTTGTCATAAAACATCTGAGCAGCACTTGTTAAAAAGTAAACGCATGCAAAAAACCAACTGTTATAATGTTAAAAACTAACAAAAGTCACTCATATTCACAGCTTCGACATATCGATAAAATCTGTCTGAATCACTGTGCGGTGTTTATGGAAATGACCAAAAATAGTCACTTGCTCGATAAAAGGTTAATGAAGTTGTACATTTTCAAGAAAATCCTGGTTATTTTCTGTGTTAAAGGATCATAATGTGGCCTAAAAACTCTGGAGCTGTAAAATCACAAAACAAACCAACAAATTTGTAAAATATGCAAAAAAAAAAAAAGTAACAAATTAGCAAGATGCAACTTTATGAGTTTATGGAGTTTAAGGGTTTAAAGTCCGTGCAGGGACGTTATTCTGACGTGTGAATATGACGGAATTTCTGGGTTTTTCCATCAAATTCCTTCCTTCATGATGTGAATATCAGGGTTTGTACGGGTGCTTGAAATCCTTGAAAGTGCTTGAATGTCAACGTTGCATTTTTAAGGTTTGGAAAGTGCCTTCATCTCAGCTTAAATGCTTATAATTATAACTCTGTGATTTGATTTATTCATTTATTTCTAATATTAACTCCAGCCAAAGCTAAAACTCAGAGGGGACACATTTGGAAGGATACGAGTTTAGTTAAAAAGCAGATGAGTTTGTGTTCTCAAGCACATTTTTATCTTCATCTTTGTCTCAATAGTTGCTTTTCCATTTGATTTATGCCTAAAACTTTATTAATATTTACAATTTTTGCTCATTGTAAGTAAATGGGAGAAACAGTAAATTTTAAAAATTCATCAAAAATTGGAACTTTTACCTACTTTTCCCAAAGTGTAATCATGGACAAAATGTGGAGCCAGAGCACTCCAACGCCACATACAGGTCTGGTATTAGTACGACAGGGTTTTCAGTGGATTCATGTGGACGCAGATATTTCCTGAAACAACTCTGTGTTTATGGAACAGTTTTTAGAAAAAGAAAAAGAAAAAGATTGGATATGAAAAGATGCAGTTCCACATGGACATGGTCTGAGTGGAGAGCTGATTTTCAGTTTCAATAATGACCTGGACACCCAGTGGTAATTTAGATTAAGCACTTAACCAATCAGTGCTTGTGTTGTGGATGGTGGGAGGAGCCAGAGTGCACAGACGGAACCTACACAGCTGGAACTGGACTCAGGACCTTCTTGCATGGTGCCAACCGCTGTACCACCATGTCCCCGCCCACTTAGTGAGCTACCGTCCACATGTACAACACCGAAGGGCAAATGTCAGCGTCCCAGGGCTCTCCGGGGATGGGGTGGGGGTGGGGGGGTCTACTGCACCAAATATGAGAAGAGTGTGTATGTATGTAACTCCACAGTAAAACAGGAGTCATGTAACGCAGTGTAATTCTAAGACAGTACTATTTTAACCTTCAAGCGACCGTGTGGGGTCATTTATGACCCCAGCCATAGAATTTAATGTGCCATCTCTTTATTTTTTATCCGAATTTTCTTTCTGAGCATGAGTTTGTCAGTCCACTAATCCTCCACACTAACAGGGATCAGCCAATTGGTGTGGCGTCGACATCACAAACTCTTGTGGGGTCCTTTTTGACCCCGAACAGAAGCATTGGTTTTTAAATTTTATTCAAATGTTCACTTCTAATCAGTACTTTATATTGTACTGCAGTGAACCATGGCTAACAGACCTAAGGTAGCATGTGTACAGCTGCTGAAGCATTATTACACATATACAAACCAGATGTTTGTGTGTTTGTGTTTTAAACACAGGCCTGGTAGTTCCATAGGGTGATCCAATGTGTTCTGAGTAGGATGACTGCCTGACCAGTTTTACCGTATTCCCTAGTCAGCAAGTCAGCTAATTATTTTTATTGATGTTAGCAGGATGCTAGCTCAATATAAATCAAAATATTTCTACTCAAACTTATTTTTATAATGTAGGTTTTCATTTGGTGCGGCAAAAAAATATATTTTTTGAAGTGGGAACTGACAAGGACTGTCGAAATAAATGTAATGTTCTTAAAGTCTGCATTTTGGTTATTTCTTGCAATAGAAGTATTATTAGCAAACACATTTTACATTAGATCATTATAAAATACTTGTCTTAAATACAGGGAGTAATTTCGGTTTGATAAACCCCCAACCAGCCGTTCATAATAAGGATCCCTGTACAGAGCACAGTGGGCTCATAAATGACCCCACCTGGTCATTTCAGTCCGTAAAATAGCTTGGTCGCTTAAGGGTCAAGGTAATTTATTACCCTTAAATAACAGTAAGAGGTAATCTGTAATAGATTACAGTTTGAAGACACAAACACTGGTGATGTGGTGCTGAGCTTGAAAAACGTGTAAATGACCTTTAAAAGGACTTGAATTCTTGGATTTGACCTTAAATGTGCGTGCGAACCCTGTAGAATATGGCGTTTTCCTGTGTCTGCGTGCCCCCCCCCCCCTCACACACACACACACACTCGCTCTAATGTTGGGTCTGACTCTGCAGCCTTTGCACGTCTTGCACTTGCAGCGAGTGTTAGATTCCAGCCCTCAGTTGCATCACAGCCCAAATTGTTTTCTGAAGGCAGCCAAAGGACCTGATGGAAATTCTTCTGGTTTCTTGTGAGTTTGGAGTATTTACAAAAGCAGGTTTGACTGGGTTGGAGATTAGAGGACAGGTTGGCTGTGGATCATGTTGACAGACCTCCACACACACACACACACACACACACACACACACACACACACACACACACACACACGTGCAGTGTTGATGCTGGAGCGTTTCCCATGAGGCCCCGTTCGTCCATTTGAGCGGTGGCCAAGTCCTGATGAGAGCCAGCGAGTCCAGGTCTGGAGCCTAGACCGTGTCGCTGCCTGCTTTTCCACAGTAGCGCTGAACTTCCACATACTGTCCTGAGCGTCTGCGTTCCTATAGGCTGCCTCCGCTCGCTTCCACAGCCCCACACTCTGCTGCCTTGGCAGAACCCAGGCCACATGTGAGGAATGCAAAGCGCTGAAAACATGCATTAGGTGTCGCAACCGCCGTGTGAGGAAGTGGTGGAGGTTTGGCAGAGGCCGTCTGGCTGCACGGGCGCCGCGCCAACGCTCCGAGTAACGCCATTGGACAGACGTTAATGGAGACTGTTTGACTGTTTCAACAGGTCAACACGCAGAGGAAGGCCATCGTTGAACTCATACTGGAGAAGAGAGAGCTGCTGGTGGGACAGAGGGTCAAACGAGACGGTGGGTACTCAGATTACATTAGAGTACAGTAGATTTTATTCAAATAGATTATATGATAGAATATTAGAATAGATTATATTAGAAGAAAATATTAGACTACACTGGAATAGATGATATTAGATTACATTAAAATACAATAGATCACATTACATTACAGTAGATTAAAATGGATTACATTACATTAGACTAGATTACATTAGAGTAGATCACAATAGATTAATTAGAAAACATATTACATTAGAGTAGATTACATTACATTAGAATAGATTACATTAGAGTACATTACATTACATTAGAGTACATTACATTAGAATAGAATACATGAGAATAGATTACATTAGATAACCCTACATTACATAAAATAACATTTAATTACATTAGATTACATTACATTAGAATAGATTACATTAGAGTCGATTACATTACATTAGTGGCCCAGGCCTTTATTTTTAATTTCCTTCCCATAAAAAGTCCAAATGTTCTCCAATGTTAAAAGTCCAAATGTTCTAAAAACACGAACTCTAACAGTATGAAAATAAACATGTCTAATGTCTGTTAATACAAACCCTTTGTTGCTTAGTTAAAAGCTTTTATTGTGTAAATACTTCCTTATTGTATTCCTTGTTAGTTTCTGCAGATGACACACACCTGCAGTGGCTGAACTCAGTCTAGAACATTCAGATTCAGATCTAGAACAAAGCATCAAAAATAAGTGGATTATAAAGTCAAAAATGTTAAAATACTAGACATGAACACTGAACTGAACCAGCAGCAGGACTTTATCATCATTATTATTATTTTTTTTTTAATGGACCGTATTTGATGTGAGTTTTTATTTTTTCATTTCGACCTTGACCCTTGTTGTTGTTTTCGACTCGTGTGCTGTCACTCCCAGTTTTTAATTTGAGAAAACAGTTTTCTTTTTAGTCTTTGACCTGAATAATGGACTGTTGATAATGACATTCACCAACTCCGGTTAAACTTTTTGACATAGTTTCATGAACAACAGTCAAATGTCCAATAATCCAAAAGAATGTGGACAAGGTGACGGAAATATGACATTTCATATTAACTGTGATACGTTCATGATGCGGAGGTTGTGTGATGTCTGTTGGGGAGTTGGGAATGTCCTGATTCTGTGTTTACCCGGTGGTTTTGACAGCAGTACAAGTTAATGTGAGTTTAACCGGCTACACGTCCATTTCGTTAGCCTCGTAGCTAATTGCTTAAGTATCTTTTATTTTTGGCAAAATAGTAATATCTGCATTAAATGAAGTAGCAGTGTTAGCAGAGTAAACATATGCAAAAAAAAAAAAAAAAAAGACCTAGGCAATTATGCTCCGAGGCTAACGATTTGTAGATATCTGTGGCTAACTGTGGAGGCTAATGGCTAATGCAAAAATCGCAGGGAGTGAACTTTGATGAGCTAACACTAAAGTTACTGCTGGTTTAATGAAGACACCAAATAATACACTGCTAACAAAGAAGACGAAAAGTAGAAAATAAAGAAACACAAACAAGTAATTTTAGCCACATGCTAAATGTTAGCATAGTTTGATAAACGTGTCCATAAACCAAGTACCAGGCTAGCTGACAGGCTATCTTACACAATACTTAATTAAGTCCGACATTATTCATACCAATGATGTCAGACAGTTTGACTTCCTGCTTCAGTATCACATGGTCTGTAAATGCCCCGCCCCTTTAGAAAACAGTTAGATCCTGTATTATTCATTACAATTAGAACAGTCAACATTATTTGCAGATTGTGATTCTTTTAAGTCACTCAACTAAATATTCCATCCATTCTCCTCAAGCTACATGTCATCTGAACATTAAAATGACATTTTTAAGATTCACATAGAGCCTAAAAATGTACTTTGTTTCTCGCAAAATCTCACAACACTTAAAACAAAGGTAAAAATGACCAAGAAAATTAAGCAAATGACATTTATGGTCAAATAAAGTTAGTAAAAGAACACAATATTTTACTCAGACTTTATCAATCTGCCAACTTCCAACCACTTAATGTTCTTAACCCTTCTGGCCACGCCCACACAGAAGACAGGAAGTGACATCATCAGCAAAACATGTCTACTTTATACCAATAAGCTAGGTTTTCTAATGCTGTCACTAGCCACTTTTCCTTTCGGCTTATGTGCAAAACTTTACCAATATTTACTAAATGTTGAAAAAACAGAAGTGTGTAATGTCAGTTTTTCCATCAAATAACAAATGCGATGATTTATTTATTTATTCTCACAGATGACACTAGAAATCATTCCATAAACATAAACATAAATATGGTGTTTATTTACACATATATTCATTATTATTCTATATTAGCCTCTATCTGCTACTAAGTTATTAAATCATTCAGTTTCCTGGTGTGTCCTCACATACCGCACCATGTTTCTGTAAGAACTCTTCTTCTCTTGTTGGAACGTTCGTCCACATCCGGGTTTTTTATTCACTTAACTCTACTTGGGAAAAAAGCTCTTTCCATTGCAGTTTTGCGTAATAGACCAATTTCACAACGCACAAAAACCCACCTCTTACCAGCACAAAAACTTTTAATTGAAAAACAAGAGTTTTGGCGAAATTGTCATTTTTCCATTTGGTAAATTTTTATGCGCAAGTTATATTTGTGATATTTGAGAGTCAATGGAAAATAGTCTACTGTAAACCCAATGACAAACACAATCATCCATATTTATTATTTACTATGATCACTATTAGCAACAATAACATTGACTTTGGGTAAAGTTGCCTTCAGTGACTGTTAACGCTACTACCATTTTAACAGAGTACGACATTGACATTAAAACTATTTAGTCATGTTATATTCCATTTGTGCAGTTAGATCTAACTCTGAAACACTGGTCCCTTGAGGTTCATATTTGCTGGAAGGTCAAATAAATTGTTTGGATACATTCTTCTGTACGTATTTTCCTGGATTCACTGAAGGCAGGTCCATGTGTTTGGGAAATGCACATGTACAGTAGTTTGCTTTTAGCGTCCAGATCACCACAGACACAATATACTTACCAAGAACACTGTGTTGTTTTTTTGGGAAGAACATTTAACACAAACGCTGGCCAGTCCTGGCCCACACGGCGCTTTGGTCGGGTCTCCAGGCCACAGTCACTACCGCTGCTAAAAGTTGACACAGGAAAAAGTAGGCAGCTGGATGACTGTTTCCGAAATTACAGGTCTGACCAGAGCGGTGTGGAGGCCCAGGAACCAGCTGGATGGAGCCCAGGCCTTGTTGCACGCTTTGGCCACTCAAATTGATTTTTTTCCCCCGTGAGCACACGACTGACACAGCTATGATTTGTTGTGAAAGCAGGGATATTTGATGACCTATCATTGCTGTATTTATAGCAGCTGCTTGCGTCACCATCATGGGACTCGCAAAATACACAATATGTTCCCATAAACCGCCAACATCACAGCAATAATCACATTTACTCTGTTTAAGTTACGTTCCTCACCTCCTCCCGACATGCATCTACTGAAGGAAGCAGATCGTTTACACAAAAAGACGTTAAAAACAGGGAGGAAGAGCAAGAAAGTTTGGCTGACAATTAATTAATACAGAAATAGTGTCATTTTAGTTTCTGTATTTGTTGAGTTTGTGCCACTTGTATAACTGATGAACATAGGAAGCACAGACAATATATTACAGTTTAAATAAAATTACAATTCTAAATATGATGCTAATGGAGCCAATAAAGTCAACCAAAACACCAAAGACAGTTTGGACCTGATGTTCTGTCACAATAACCTGAGGGAACTGGGTTTAGTTCACTTGGAGAATGAGGTTTTACATTGGCAGTGATTGGCCCAGGCCTTTATTTGTGCCATTGACAGTCGGTACCGGGCCTTTATTTGTGTCAGATCCAGGCCTTTATTTCCTCTTCTCTCTTGACCTGCAGCTATCAATTCTTTTTGAAGTCGAGTATTCTACTGAATATTTCAGCAATTAATCAAGTAATCGGATTTCATCTTCAACTCGTCATAGAGACTCATTATAGACGACGACAAAAGCGTAGCCGACGTTCTAACCAGCGCTACACACATTGCACCAGATTCTCTGTTTTTTAGGTTTGAGTTGATCCCAAACTTTGGACATCGTTTGCCTTTTGGGGACGTCTCCTCACTCTTTTCCATAGCACCGACTTTTTGACTCGAAATCATGTGCGTCAACGTTTACAGTCCGGGTAGAACACGATCTTTGAGGCGGAACACAAGTGACTAAAATGAGTACTCGAAAAAAAAACAAAAAACCCCGATTTGAGGATTTTTTTGTACTCAAATTACTTGAGTACTTGTTGCAGCTGTAATTCCCTCGGTATGATCCAAAGGTAAAAGTACAAACACAAACCATAACGTGACCAAATAAAAGTCGTCTGTTGTTGCAGTTGATGGAAACATTTATCGCTTAGCAAAGCTTTTATTATGTAAATACTCCCTTATTGTAGCACTTTTCATTTGTACACACACACCTGCAGTGACTGAAATCAGATTGGAACATTGAACAGAATAAAATAAAATTATTACTATATTTCCAGGCTTTTATTTGCCTTAGAGTCAAATGTTTGTTCTTTTTTCTTTAGTTTTAATTTCTTCTCCATAAAAAAGTATAAATCTCATTTTTATGTGCTTACATTTTTGATAAAAGTACTGCAATATTATACAAACACTTCCCTGTCAAAATAAAAGGCATGTAGTGTTTCAGTTCATCCATTGCTTACTAGTAAAGCTTTTATTGTGTAAATGTTCAGTAGTTTCTACAGATGACCCACACCTGCAGTGTCTGAACATTCAAATAACCGCTCTAGAACAATAGTAAAAGGATTAAACTGTATTATTGAAAGTATTACATGAAACGGATACATATGCCAGCTGCTTTGCATCATGGGATTTGCTTGATTGTTCACATCGTGTCCAAAGTTGAACCCTCGTCTCAACATTTTTATGTCGACTTTCAGAAAACGGGGATGAAAAACCAAATTTGACACAAGGATTTGTTTAAAGAGCTGCATGTCCTGCAGGTATGAGCATATTTCTACAGTAACCGATCGCCAGCGTCGTCTTCCAAAACACATTAAACAGTGTTCAGACGTTCGTGGCTATCAGTGGAAAAAAAACCCACAGTGTTTTTTCCAGTGTGTGGAAAGTGGACGTCGGAGGTGGAGGTGCAGCGTTTCAGCGCCAGGACACTACTGTTATGTTCTCGGCTGATGACTGACAGCTTCAGTCAGGAAAGTCTGGGCCGCCCGAGGGCTTTACGCTCGCCCATAGGGTCGCCCACCTGGGAGTTATTTCAGCAAGTGGGGGGGGGCGCTGTCTCCAAATATAAAGAATGTACTTCACAGTTCATACACACACAATCCAGGTTATATCTGTGTTGGGAACGACTCCCCTACGGCCAAAGTAAACCTGAGCTGGTAACCGGAGGAAGGCTTTTTACTGTTACTGCGCTTTATTTAGACTGAAGCTAACGTTATTGATCCACAAGGGAAATTACTTACAATTACAATATTTGGCATTACATCACATTCTTTTCATTTTAACCAAAAATCTAAAAATCGGACTGCCTTCACCGCTCTTCTAGCTCGTAGATTAATACAACTTAAATGGAAAGATAAACAACCTCCAACATTTAAATCTTGGTTGCTCGATCTTTTACATCATTTAACATCAGAAAAAAATCTGATATTCTAGAAGAGGATGTGCTAGTAAGGTTTTCAGTTCCTGAGAACCTGTTCTGAATCACATTAAAGAGGACGAACCATCACTTATTCCACAGTAAAATTATTAATATGAGTCTGTGACTAATATCTGTGGTCTCATTTATTATTATTATTGTTATTATTATTGTTGTTATTATTATTATTATTAATTATCCTTTTTTTTGGTGCAACAGGGTTGGAATTAGGGCTACATGATATCAGCAAAACTAGCGCTATATGATATGGATCTACAGCACTGCGATAACAATAATATTGCAATATTTGTGGTTCACCAACAGAAATACTCATATGAGCTCAGAAAAGTGTTCCTTAATGTTCAAATGAGCCAATTGTTTGTATGTGACTCAATTCTTTAGAATTTCAGACCAAATACTGAACTACTACAATC
>JAQQZY010000011.1:24392785-24408774 GCA_030068375.1 Ostorhinchus rueppellii
TGACTGTTGTTCCTCAGGCACCAAATGCTAATAAACAGTCCTGCATTTGAAATCCGTTGACTTAAGTTTTCATTCTTTTATTGAATTCATTGTTTAAATTAATTTGCATTGAAACTTTGTAAAAAAAAAAAAAAAAAATCGTGGTTGAAATCGAAATCACAATATTTGCCAGGGAAATCGCAATACACCTCTTTCCTTGAAATCGTTCAGCCCTAGTCAGAACCAGTAAAATACCATCAGAAGAACCTGTAAATAAGGAAAACTGCATTTTTCTTTTTGTTTTAGTGTTAAAAAGAAAAAAAAAAGTGAAGTGTACTTTTACAGACGAGCCTTTTCCAAAAAAAAAAAAAAAAGTGAATATGCCACAAAGAATCTTTCATTGATTGAATATTATATTGTAAATGCAGCTCATCAGTGCTTCGTGTAATCCACAGGTGTCAAACATGTGACCCGGGGGCCAAATCTGGCCCGCCAAAGGATCCAATTCGGCCCTTGGGATGAATTTGTGAAATACAAAAATGGATGTTAAGATATTCATCCTTTTAGTTCAGGTTCCACATTCAGATAAATTCAATCTCAAGTGGGTCAGAAAAGTAAAATACTATCATAATAACCTAGAAATACTCAACTCCAATTTTTTCTCTTTGTAAATGTAAATATTTTCATGTACGTCACAAAATATAAGTTCACAAAAAAACATAAATAATCTCAACCAATATGAAGAACCTGAAATGTCTTCAGAATAGTAAGTGCAACTCAACAATATTCTTCTTGTTACTAAATGTTTTGTAGATCCACTGTGTCTGTGAGTGAGAAGGAATATGAGGAAATGATAAACTGAAGCATGATCCTGTTCAAATTACACTTATTTTTCAGTTTGTACAAGGATAGTTTGTAGATGTAAACATTTTCATCGTTTAATTTTACTACTTTTGCTAAAAAACAGAGAAAAGTTTGGAGTTGCAATATTTGTATATTATTATGGTATTTCACTGGTCGGCCCACCTCAGATCAAATTTAGTTGAATGTGGAACTGAACTAAAATGAGTGACACTCCTGGTGTAATCCTAAGGATTATTTACACATATTTTCTATCATTTCCTTCTAAATCCAGTGCACAGGTGTCAAACATGCGGCCCATGGGCCAAAACCGGCCCTCCAGTGTAATTTTTGCTCTTCATAAACTCGTACCATGGGCTGGATTGGAACCTTTGAAGATGTAATCAGTCGAGAGTGTTGAACTTGATTTAGCCAAATGTGACTGAAAGTCAAATAATAATCAAATAACCCTTAAATTAAAGTGTGAACCTGAATGTCCTGGCTGGTACTTTTTGTGGATTTGTAGATCTGATTTGTACGTTGTGTTAATATACATGATATTGTAGAAGTAATCCTTATTTTAGTTCCACATTCCAACAATATCATGCTTCTGACCAAATGTTTGTGTAACGCATGAGAACATGAGGCTCAATATTGTTAAAATTGTGCTTATTTATTTATTTGTAAGAAATTATTTTTTTTCAGGTAGTTCACATCTTTTTGAGAAAGGATAGTTTATAATAAATGTAAATATTTTCATAATTTCTTGTTGTTTTTTAAGAGAAACCCTTGGAGTTGTCATTATTTATAGTTTTTTATGCTCATATTTGAAGTGTTTGACCTGTTTGGATGGAACTGGGCTGAATGCGGCCCCTGAACTAACATGAGTCGGACAAACCCGTTAAGCATTGAACAGTGAAAAGACCACACGTCATCGTTTATAATTTCATTCTGTTTTATTACAAACAAAAAAAAAAAGAAAGAAAATAAAAGAAGATGCGTCATCATTGACATGTTTTCACTGCCACTCATCATTTGATCGGCACCACTACATACACAGTGACACGAGATACCCAGAAATTAACACAAAAGTCTGGAAAGACGACAACGTAAGAATGGGAAAAAAAGAAATAAGTGCTTGTTTTTGACGCAACATTTTAGCTCAGGGGTTGCAAAACCTTTGTATGAAACATAATTGGACTTTCCTGGGTAGATCTGTGTAAAAGGCGTAGGTATTATGGAATAAACTCCTAGATATCTGGTTCTTATTCTTAACTTAAATCAGACTATTCTAGATAGGATTTACAGGTTGACATCAGGTTCATAAATTAATTTGATGACTTTACATTTTCTCAGCTATGATTATTAAGGCGCTTTTTAATGATGCTGTGTATAAAATGGATTTCCAGCCTCGGATCTTCCAGATAATACTGTGTACTTTTACTGGGGTTACTACATAGAGTACATTTTCATTTGCTTATACAAGCCTTTAGGGTTACATATGGCCTATTTTTATTACGTATATGTCATTTGCAAGCCCCAAATCTAAAATGTAAGCAGGAAAAATTAGTTTTCTTGTAATATATCTACGTCTGAAGTTAGCCCAACTTCTTCGTTTGCGTTTTCTCGTAGTTATAGAACAAACATGGCAAAGAAGTGCGCCGTGTGTCGCACATACTGTATCGTTTCCATAGTTCCTTGTTACAAAAAATGTCTCTTTTGGTAGAAGCTCTTTCTCAAATAGCAACGACGAGAATAACAGCAACATCGACGACAACAATACATAATCGCGAGAGTAAAAACACAAGAGAACACGAATGAGCTGTTTAAATATGCAAAGTATATCACAGGATTTGTAGAAAGAAATAGAAACTTGGAAAAAAAATGGAAAAAGATTGAGGAGGAGGAGGAGGAGGAGGAGGAAGAAGAGGAGGAGTGTTGAGGGGAGTGGGTCGATTTTAATAACACTGACTTGTTTATGAAGGGGTATCAACATTCATAGGAGGTTTCTGAAAAATAGCATCGTTGTGAGGCGTTTTTCTGGAACAAATGTGGCGCCGCTCGGCCCCGGAAATACCTCAAAGCTCTGTACAGAAACTCAACCAGCGTCCGGGTCCGGAGGAGTGAAGCATGATGGGACGGCGCAAATACTATGTGGTCGAAGAAGTCCTGAATGCAACTGCGATATTACACCTCGCTGCGTGTGTGTACCATCGAAAAACGTGAAATGAGACGAAAAGGTCAAAAAAGCTAGAGCTGTGCTTGGAGATTCCGCGGCTGCTCGGACAAATCGGAATTTCAGCCTCTGGGAAAATTAGAAACAGTATTAAAACGACTGTAGGCACAGCTTGATCGATTCGTTTTTTTTTTCCTTTTTCTTTTTTTCCTTTCCACGAGACGGTGTTACTGAGTTTTAGAGCATGCTTCAGGGGATGGAGTGCGGTGTAAAAATGAGGGGTTTTTTTTTCACATGCAGCTTCCTGTTAAAAGGACTGGAGAAGGTTGGAGGGTTGGTGTTGGAAGAATCGCGATGGAGGGTCGTGTTAGAGGGTCGGTTTGGAAGGGTCATTGTTGAAAGGGTCGTGTTGTAATGGTCGGTGCTGGATGGTCAGCGTTGGAAGGGTCATTTTAGGAGGGTCAGCGTTGGAAGGGTCATTTTAGGAGGGTCGGTGTTGGGTCATTGTTGTGGGGTCGGTGTTGGAGGGTTGGCGTCAGAGGGTCATTTTAGGAGGGTCGGTGTTGGAGGGTCATTGTTGAAGGGTCATTATTGAAGGGTCATTGTTGGAAGATCATTGTTGGAGGGTCGGTGTTGGAGGGTTGTGTTTGAGGTGCGCGTTTTGCGTGTTTTCGTCATGTATAAGCGTGTTTGAGCAGGTGAGGTTAGTTAGTAGCATCCCTAGAGGAGGAGCAGGCCTGTATTAGGAGGCCGTTTATGAGGAGTACTATGGTTTGAGGCAGACAAGAAAAGGTCACATGTAGGTTTGAGACAGTATGTATGTTTGTGTTTGAGTGTCAGCAAGTGCACATGTGCATGTAAGTGTGTGCGACAGTTGTTTTCAGGGAGTACCAGTCAACTCAGGGACATTTTACAAGCAGCTGAGACGTCTACAGCTCTTTATATTTGTGTAGAAGAGTGTGTTTGTCGGCAATAGCAACTACAATCACTATGGGTCAATAAATCCACCCTTAGTCAGTCCGTTAGTACAATACCGGGTACTGTTGTGTGTTCGGTGGTGCTGTTGGAGGAGCCTTTTCAGGTGCGGATACATGTCCTGTTGACAAACCGAGACAGCTTTTGCTGCGAATGGGTTGAAGTGTGTACATGTGTGGGCCGGTTTGTGTGTGTCTGTGTGTTTGCGCGTCCTAGTCGTCGATGCAGATGACCTCTCCGCTGCGCTGTTCCCGCCGGTTGATGAGCAGCTCGGCCTCTCGCTCCTTCTTTACAGACATGGGAGGTCCGTTGAGCACTGCAGGGACAAGATGGAGGGCGGGGTTACAGTCCGACAAGACAAATACACACGATCGCATGAACACGAACTCACGACAACTGAGGAAAAGAGCTCATGCATTTTCTAAATTGTAACAAACACACAGATTCATCATCACGAGTTGAGGATGGAGCTAAATCATGTTAATTCTGAAAACAACTGTGAGGTGACCGTATTTGGACAAAAAGGTGGGGCAAACGGTGGAACACCAATGCTAGCTTGCTAATGACTACTGACTACACTGCGAAGTGGATAATATTTATGGTTCTATTGTAGCTAAATGTTAGCAAAGATGTGTTTGATAACAGTTTTGTCCAATGAATATTCTCGTTTCCTGGATCTAGAAGTGACCATATTTGGACAAACGTGGAATGAGCACTTTCGAACTAAATGCTACTGTGACAATGTTTAAGCCCAGGTTGAAAACAGTTCTGTTCAACTGTGCATAGAACAACTGAAAGGGTTCCATCTACACTCTTCTGTCTTTATTTGAATTGATTATTATTTATGTTTTATTGATTGTTTTAATTGTAATTGTGTTTTTAACTTATCTCTTCCATTTTTGTAAAGCACTGTGAATTACCCTGTGTATGAATTGTGCTATATAAATAAATTTGCCTTGCGTTGCCTAAATTACTACCAAGACTATCCACATTGCCAACTCTGAAACATTACCAGCGAATGTTGTTAGCTAGTAACATCAGACATGACTGTAGCTAAACATTAACAGATTGAATTGTAGAAATGAATGAATGAATACTTTATTTTGGTTTGTACATTAATCACTGTCTTAGTAACTGTACTGTCAACTTAATGCAGGGTTCTCCCCAGACGATGGAACAATGGCTCTGCGCCAGTATACTGCTAGCTCAGCGCTGCTATACTATACTTGTGCTAACAGCTCACTGGCTGTTAGCACAAAGAAGCAGCAGACTCCCCTCATGTCAAAATGCAAGTGGTTGGACGATTCGTTCGATGCGTTCCATTTCCCTCGGAAGTTGGAACTCTGACTCAGAGTTGACGTCACACCCGAATTCAGAGCATTCCAGTTTTATTGTTGTTCATAAATCGGATAAAAGACGACTGCGCCCACGGAAGTAATTCTCTCTCTGTCAGAATTCAAGGAACTTTACATAAATATAGAATAAATGACACAACATTCCTTCCATTAGATAATCTATACGCTTTGTGGGAGTCAGAATATCATTTGTCCGACTTCAGTTTGAGTATTTCGTTTGGAATACCAGGCGGCAGAGGGCTAACAGGTTAGCGTTGGTAGCAGAGCCGCTGTAAGAGTTCAAACGTGCCACATATAAGACACTTTGAATGCATTTCTAACTCTGGCTGTGCTTCTCCATAGATCCGGAACAGACATGACAAATTCCGAGTTCATCCGACTTCTGAGGACAACTGGAATGCTGCATATCAACAGGGCTGTATAACCCAGCCCGTCCTCCACGTACAGGCCCGTCGCGTTACTTTTACAATGACGTACCCTCGGCTGGAGGCTCATGATGCTGTTAGTGGGTCTTGATAAAAAGTATATTAAAACATCCACTTCATCATTTTATAGACAAAAACTCACATATATTCACCAAATCGGTTTCCTTTCATTTACATTTTAACAACAAAAGCTTATTTTCAGCAATATTTCAAGTTTTTGTTTTTTTTGGGTTTTTTTTTTTTTTTTTTTTTTTTTAGATTTTTTGACTCTTCTACCCTTTTTATTCATTCATTCATTCATTCATTCATTCATCTTCTATACCCGCTTAATCCTCATTAGGGTCACGGGGGTCGCATGGAGCCTATCCCAGCTACTTAGGGCGAAGGCGGGGTACAGAATATCATTTTTATTCAATGCACAAATTAAAAATGCAAATAAAACCAGCTGGATGGGAAAATGTCTTTGGTTGTCACTGATACAGAGCAGGACAAATGCATGTGTTCATTGTAATCTGAGACAGGATACGACTGTATTATAATCAATAAAATATAGTAGAAATGGCTTTTAAACACGGCACATACAGGAATAAGTCGATAAACCCATTAGGACAGAAGTGATTATTTATAGTCTTTTAATGGGCCAACTGTCATTCAGTCCAGTACATCAATATATGATTATGACATGTACAGGATGATGTCTGCAGTGATACTAAAATCCCAGAATGCATCACTGTAACATTAATGAGGCCGGAAATGATTAGTGCACACTCATCCACACACAAACACACACATACTTGAGTATGAAGTTCTGTGCACAGGCCTGCACAGCTGGACAGCAGAGGGATCAGCAGTGAGTTATCATGGATGTGCAGGGGGGGTGGGGGTGGGGGGGGTTTGAACGCTGCTTCCAAAACAAAACAAAGCCAGAAATAGGCTTGAAGCGCCCTTCTATCACCAGCACCACAGGAAAAAAATAAACTGTCAAAACAACACCGAGCAGATCAAAGATGTGATAAGGAGTGTGCAAGCAGTTCGGAGGGTTGGGGGCTGGGGGAGGGGGGTTAGAGGCTGGAGGGGGTGTGTGTGTTGGGAAACCGTATGGCATTGGGCCAGTGGAGGCCGGTGATGGTGGGGGGCAGACAAAATCTGATAAAAAGCAAAACAAACCGAGGTAAAGACTGGGTGAAAGAGCAGGAGAAAGGCCTCGCACAAAGCAAATAAAGACGCAGAAACAGAAGAGAACAGGAATGAACCCAGAAAAGAACTGGACCAGAGAACACATGAACCAAGACTCATGTTAAAATGGAAAAAAAACAAACAAAAAAAACCATCAGCTCTGTTTTGTCTAATAAGCAGCAAATTATTCCATTTTTTGCAGCTCCAACTGCTTCAGAATGCGTAGCATAACAATATTTCCTTTCGATAAGGAAGTTCGAGTTGTTGCCATATCTATTTGTTTAACTTCTGTGTTACCTACACCACAGTTTGGACAATAAAATACTGTTTACATTCTCCTGTTTCATGCACCGTCATATATCACCCTCCTAAAATGGTTTATATTCTCTATGCTCAGACAGGATCAAGTCAGAAACGGTCACAGAATAAAGAAACATACGATGAGATAAGTCTTGGGTCATAACGTCCAACACCAACAGTAATATACAGTACAGACAGTACTAGTATATAGTACTACAGGGATGACTGAGGCTAATCCACAGGTTAGCATCGCTCCGGTTCCCTTCTCCCACTGCTGGTTTTGTTATTGCACAAAATAGGTTTAGCTTGTTTCTCGTTTTGTTCAGTGGGACAGCCTACGCAAATAAAAAACACTTAAAGTACCAATCCACTGCCAATGGTAGGATACAAACATCTGACCCCAGTCTATCGAAACCTTTCATCTTAGCGTGACCTGATATAGTAAATATTCAGCTAATGGTAAGCTACAGCCAAGTTAGAGAAACATGCTAAACACTTGAAAACTATGAAATTATGTTGATTAGCTAGATTTCTGATAAACAGCACCACGTTCTCTTGGGTAATGCTTAATGTTAATGCATACACTGGCGTATACAAACGTCAATGCTAGCTTCAAATAGGGTTAAACAACACTAATCAGCAGGTTACCTAGCAGACCATCAAATGCAATACCACATAAAAGCTAAGCTAACAGGCTGGGTACTGTAATCAAATCATGATAAACTTTGATAAAGCAAGGTGGATTACGGTGATCCGATGTTTATGTTTCTGACCTTCTCTGTAAAGTCATTTAGCTAATAATTAACAACTGCTTTAAAATGAAACCTGCAGAATTTATGGTTGAATCTCAATTCACCCCTTACCCCTACACCCCTACATTTTATGTGTTCACAGGAAGGGGTAGTGTTGTCCCAATTCTCAATTAGATGGAGGGGAGGGGCTAAGGCGAAGGGCTGTATAGGCCTCGAAATGGAGATTTTCCAGGACCACACTACGAACGAAGGGGTAGGAGGAGTTTCACATAATTCTGTTCAATCATTGGTAAGACGGAAGTAAACACAGACAAAATGTGCAGCAGTGATGAAAGAAACACACAAATGGAAGGACTTTCTTCATAAACAACTGAATCATGTGATTGACCGTTTAATGCTGTTTCAGTGCGTTATAGATCGCATTTCTGTGGTTTACAGTTGATAGACGTAAAAAGGTGAACAAAGCCCATGGAACAGACAGTTACAACTGCTGACGGCATGGAGAATATTTACAGAAACAAAGTTTTACATCTGTTTATAGCGGCGTTGATGAGTGCTGATGACATTAACAGGTCGTAAAGTGTTGTCCCATTTCAACCCCTACCCCTTGCAACTCCATTTCAAGAGGTAGTGCCAAGTGCAAGGGCCAAGGGTTAGGGCTAAGGGGTGAATTGGGATTGGGCCTATATGTGGGCCGTTAACCTGCTCATTTTGTGTCACAGAACAAAACATGAAAATGTAGTAACCTTGTGCTGTTTCAGACATTTAACCAAAAAGTCACCGACTTCAAGGGGAAACACACGTTTCAAGGCCTCATTCCTGCAGAACTCTATGGTGTTTTTACAGGATAGTATTAATCCACCGGAGAACAAAAATGTTGATACTGTCATCAGATGTTCTTAAATCTCTATCTGTGATAACAGTGTCGGTCTAAGAACATGCAGTGTTGGCAGAGCTTTACAAAAAAGGCATATAAGGAAAAGGAACCATGAAGATAAAACAGGAGTGAAATTTAACCAAGAACTTGTGTTACGTTGAATAACCCACTCCCTCTGCACATCCAGTATCGTAATTTCACTCTGCTGCCAAATGCTGTTTTCCCTCTCATTCTGCAGTATTCCGTCCATCAGCACTTCCTGCTTTTTTCCTGCAGGTCCCTCCTCTCCGTTTGTGGAAGACTTCGCTGGTCAGATAAAGGTTTTCTGGTCCCACTGACTTATTAGTACTTACAGTAAAGCTACACTAATCCGACAGCCTGCACATGCACACACAGTACGTCTAAGAATTCTTCAAATCAGCCCTCGAACTCTGGGATTGTTTTAGAAGACACTCCTCGAGTCCAAAAAGGCCATAAAACACATTCCTGGCCAACATGTCGGTCCGTCTCTCCCCGGTAGGTCCTGCCTACTATCAGTCTGCCATCTTGGCAGCAAATGCAGCATTTTTGCTGAAAAGCTTTGCGTGAGTGCATCGAAGCCAAAACCTTTCATCAGGAACAACCTTGTGTGTCTGAACTGTCAGCCGTTCAGAAACTAAAACAGCACAGGCTTGATTCTAGAATTAAGACCCGATCCAACAGGAAACTGAAGAGGATTTCAGAAATCCATGTGCAGAAATTTCTCAATCGAAGGAGAGAGCTGGAAATCTTCCAGAGTCAGTCTTGGTTTTTTTGTTGTTGTTGTAACGGTGAAGCGGTTTGCATGCACTTTTATGCACCTCAAGTTTGTCAGTGATTTTAAGGTGCTCACAGAAATGCACCCTTAGCACCAAATATTGAAAACTGGCAGGAACTGCTTGGGAATTAGTAATCCTACAGTCAGGCATTTCCTTATTTAAATCACAATTACGCTCATTTTATTTTATTCGTGCAAAATGTTCAATAGCTGCTTTGTGCTGAGACAAACACACAACAGCTCCCTAAAAGTGAAGCCAAAGTATGTTGATGTGATTTGGCTGCAGCGGGCTCATAAAGCCTGCCCTTTTTATGTTACTAAATGGAACCCAGGCCAAACCTTACAGCTGAACCATCGCAGTGGACGCAGACCCTGTGACATCACCACTGGTTTGTGGCCTGTCGGGTTGAAGCCTCAAGTGTGGTGTTTTAGTCCAGTTCATCTTGGCTTTTTGGCACCAGACATGACCATATTTAGGCAAAAAATAGTTGAATCTGAACTGGAGAACAAGGGGCGACGGGTGAAAATTGCAAGTAATGCTACTGCTAGCTTACTGGCTACAATGTTAAAAGGAAAATCCTAAAAACATCAAGTTATTCTCAGTGCTTGCTTAATCCAAGAGCATTCGAGTCATGGCAACTTCACGCAATATAAAAACAACAGCTACATAAAGAAAATTAAATGCAGCCTTATTGCAAACTCCCCCATTGGACAATTATGGTACTGCAATGAAAAAATCTGCAACATATTCTGTAAAACAACTGACACACAACTGTGAGTTTTTATAACATGAAGGTTTTTATGAGATACAGCTCATGTTAAAGTATGTGATCGTGTAATACCACTGATGGTCACCAGGTGTTGCTCCAAAACGCTCTTATTCTCATAGATTTGTTTTTTCAGGAGTCATTCTGGTCTTGTTATTTGGATGCTCAAATAAGTTTTGTGATCCATCCTTAAATTATTGCGCCTTTTATTAGATATTATGGAAATGCTTCTGTTTATTGAATAAAACATTTTAATCCAACTGATGGACAGAGTGACTATAGCTGTGACTGAAAACGAAAACACCAACACCATGAAATGAGTTTGTTTGGAAAACTTTTCCTGAAGTTTACCATTTTGCCAAGCCAGTAAGCTAGTGTTTAGCATTAGCTCTGCCACCATCTCTGTATTTTTTTGTCCAAATATGGTCATTTCCTAAAAGCCAAAATACAAACTCATGGCTTTAAACCAACTAGAGATGTGACGATGTTTCATCTACTTCCAGGTCTGTTTTTAAAAGGCACGAAAGTATAGACATAACCATGAGGCCAACAGCTAGTGCAACTTTGGTGCAACATGGTAACATCATCTAGTGTTGCTAAGTTGCATCAACAGCCCATGCATTTTAATGAAATACTGATCATAAGTATAAAAAGTTTAAGATAAATCCCTTTATAGTCTTGTTAGTGTGGCATTAATATTATAAAAGTAAAATCCAACCTTCTATTTGCTCTAAAATTATATTAATGGAGCAATAATCTAGAAAAAAATCCACAACGTAAAGCAAATGAGACCAAAATTCACCCTGGAAAAGCATAACAGCTCAGTATTTCTAAAGAAAATGTGCTGTTTTTTTGAGTGGAAATCAAATGGAGCCAGTATTTTTGGAGCCAGCATCTAGTGGTCGACAGTGGTATTACACTTTTAATGTGCAAAGGGCGTCTACTGGCCAAAACATTTGAGGAAGAGAGCCAATGAATTTTCTGGTTTCCCATCATTAACTGCATTGATTTGTGTTGAGTCGTCTCAGAGGGGCGTGTCTCTGCACGACTGACGGCTGTACTGACCAACCGCAATATTTTGACTTCACTTTTAGGAAACAGTGTGTCGTGGTCCATCTTAACTCAGGTTTCAAACTTCTACTTCACTAAAATAAATGTTTTGGTCTGGATCATGTGTTGAACCCATGCAAGTTTCGATATAAATGGACGCACTACACTCGTTCACACACCAACATGCATAAAACAAACACGCATTCACATAGAAAAACACAAAAACACACATCCTGTATACTGTCATCGCAGGCCGCACTACAACCACACTTCCTTGGCCTTTACATCCTTTAAGCTTAAAGGGAAATACCACGGAGTTTTAGCTTACAAAACACTCATTATCCTTAGAAAAGTTTGGACTGTGAAACTGATCGTTCTCTTCTCTTTGTTCCGAAAAAAGAAGAAAAAAAAAAGTGTTCTGGTCGCTGCTCTGGGATGTCACACTGATGTACAGCTCTACTGCACACATGCTGAGCTGGAAAAACCATGACAGAGTCCAGAGTGTTTTATTTTCTTGGGGATCGAGGGACATTTTCCAGCGTGGAATCCATCACACTGTCACAATAAAGAAGCTCTGAAGAAGTCTAGAGGCAGAGATTTCTCTTCGGGGGCTTCAAAGCGAGTCTGCCTTTTGCTTTTTTTTTCGGAGAGGGAGACGTGACACATTACAGTCGGCAGCTTTGGAGGAAGCGCCGCTCGTAAATACTCAAGAGTTTTCACTGTGATGAGCTGTAGAAACTGCAAATCTGGATTCTTTGCGGAGGTGATGCTCCCCTTTGAGTGACCTCTGCAGAAAGGTAAATGTTGTGATACAGTACAAATGTTGACACTTGTCGGCCTTTGGATCACCAAAGTTAAAAAAAAGTCCATGAGTAATAGTGTTTTATACTTCAAAACCTCCTTCCTTCTAGTCTTTTCTTTCTTTCTTCCAACAGTCTGAGAGTGCATTGTCTGGGTTTTTGTGCTCTGCAGACAAATGGACTGGTTTGCAGGTTTGCAGGTTGTGTGAGGTCTATTGGTCTGCTTATGTGTGGAGGTCTGGAGGAGTGGAGGAATGAGGGAGTGCAGGGTCAGAGCGAGGCGACAGGCTCGGTTCAGTCGACGCCGGATGAAGGATCGATCCTCTGGGAAATCTATTCAACGCACAGGCAGAAACAGAGAAGAAGTCGTCTCCTGAAATGGGTGACTGAGGAGGGATGGTTGCATCTCAGACTTCACATCCAAATTCCTGCAAACCTGTGATTGCATTAACATTCTTTCTTTTTTTTCCCCTCCTTTTGCACATTTCTGGGCTGTTTTTCAGTAGCTCTGTTCCTCTTTGCTGGAGGATGTGTTCGTTCCAGTCAGGCCATCCATTTCTTCGTCTCACCCCACCTCCACCCCCGTACGAGTCATTAATGCTAGATCTCGAGGGCCAGCTTTCCTTTGATTGCTTGTTTTCTTTCACGGATTAAAGCGAGGCCGCCACTTCTCTCCGTTCTGTCTGCCTTTCTGCTCTGTACATTCCACCAATGTCAAAGTGCTCCATCCTTGAGTTATTTTTGGAATTTACTTTGTCCTTGTACATTCAGGTTTCCATTCGATCCTCCCTCTTGTTCAGTCTTTGTCTTACATTCCAATATTGTGCATGTTTCATCCCCTCCTCCTCCTCCTCCTCCTCCTCCCCCCCCCCCCTTCAGGGTTTCTTTGGTCGCCCGTTGCGTGGCAGGTTTTCCACCGTGTTGCTGAGTCTGTACTTGACGATGATGCTGTGCACTGTGGACTTGGGCATCCTCAGCTCCTGCCCGATGGCGCCCTCTGACTTGCCGTCCTTCCACAGGTCCACCACCCGCTGCCGCTGCACCACGTCGTGTTCCTTCGTCTTCTGACAAACACCGGCAGCGCATGGCCCTCCAGCAGCGGCAGATCCCCCGGCGTTGGTGGTGGTTGTTCCCCCGGTGGCCCCAGCAGCGGCGGCGGCTTCTGTGGGGGCAGACAAGCGGCAGACTGTAGTGGAGGCTCGAAGAGAAGGGGGAAGGCAGGATAATGTGACACTTTACTGGTCCCCATAGGGACTTGGCTTTAAGTCTGCCTCCCTCCTCAGCAGGGAGGTCAGAGGTCAAGGGGGGGAAGCTACCGAAGCTGGCGGGAGTTCAGGACACAGCAGCAGGCAGGTGCTGACGGCTGGAGCCTGTGTCATCCACTAATATCTACGCCCCTAAAAAGATGAAGTGTCTACATTGTGGACTCCTTTAGTCCGGAGAAGCTTCCATGAGGCTGAAACAGGTTTTCACAAAAGTATTAAGCAGCTGCTGAGATATGAGATATGTTAGGGCTTGGAAATGCACACACAAAAATCAGTCATGTCAAGATATTCTGGCTGAAACGTGACTTACAATGTTGATGTCCATTTGTTAAATCTGACGTCATGATGCAGTAAAACTCATATCTAGGTCCAAACACCTAAGAGCAACAGAGCTTATTATAGTCATTTATTATCATGTCTGTCTAAAATGAGGCACCAGTTTGGGTTCAGAATCAATGAAATTCACTTACGCAACTAAAATACAACGATAACGTTCTTTAGTCAGAGCTTTACCTGCAGTAGATTGTAAGTTTAAGTGTGCTAAATCCTCCAGGTCCATTTGTAGCAGTGCAGAGATTAACTTCACGCTCAGCTTTGTATCCATGTAAATCATTATTTTATTTACCGTCCTCTGAACTGGACAGAAAAGATACAGAGCTGCAAAACAAAACATGAAGTGGAAAGATGTGAAACCGCTCATAAAAGCTTTAGTCGATATTAGAGGGATCCATGAAGACCTGATTTGGGAACCAACATTAGTTAGCTAACACGCTAACGTTAGCTAGCATGAAACTTTGCTCATCAGCTTTATCCATTTCCTCTGCCATTTATTATGACAAGTGGTAAAATGAAGTGGATGTGTTTTATGGAGATAAACAGAAATTAAAAAATAACATCCATGACTTAAGAAGTGGATTTTATCCTTAACTGCATAAAAGTTTCAGTTGTAAACCGAAGCCACACAAGATGCGACAAAAACATTTATGTATCAAACTATAGATTGAAAGTCCATGATAAATGAAAGGCCCCCTGATGGTAAAAGAAACATATCACAGTATCTGAAACAAAGTGCTGTCGGTATCACAATAACATTAGTAACAGTAGTAAAGTTTCAGCGTCACATTTAGTGGTGAAGCTGCAGATCGTACCCATGTCAATAAGTCACTGAAGTTCTCAAGGAAGAGTTCTGTTTTTTCGGAACAAAATGAAGAAAAAAAAAAAACTATAAAAAAATAATGTGGAAAAATCAGCAAAAATATAGTAAAATAAAGTAAAAAAAATAATTTTAAAAAAGCAACAAATGAGGAAAAACAATGAAAGTAATGAATAAAAATCAACAATAAATCAACAAAATAAAAGTAATATTAAGAAAATAATCCACAAACTGAACAAAATTGGAAAAATCTGTTTAAATAATTGTGTAAAATACAGTTCTTCATCTTTTCATGGTCATCAGATATGATGAAAAACGTTCAGAGGTTCTGTAGTTACCGTGGAAACACCGTCATCTTCTACAACATTGATTCACCAGTAAAACCCATGGAGTTGGATCACAACAGCGGTCACAGACACTTGTTTTATGTTCAGTTAATGATACATTTCACTGAAAATATCCATTTTTCTTCAGTTTTCTCCGTTTCTGATGTAATAACCCTCAACTTTAATCTGATCTTTAATGAGCATCTACATGATTTGTGAATTAAATATAGGAAAACACTTAATTTTCACTGAAAAAATGCAAAATACAGATGATAATATTGTAATAAATTCTGATAAATCACTTAAGAAATCTTAAATAAAGAGAAAAATTAATTTGGGAACTGTAAAAAAAAAGTAGTGCTGGGCCTTTATGTGTTAAATAAACAGAGATTCAAGTTGTGACTCAACCTGTCAATCAAAGCTGGACATGAAAAGATTAAATTAGTCATTAGTCATAGATTTAATTGACGAGGTTCTTGCACTGTTCTGATGTCTTCTTTGCATTCATCCCACTAGATCTGAAGGTGCACAAATTCCATTACATATATTTATTAAACAATTTCTAGATCAGGGGGGTCAAACTCATGTTAGTTCAGGGGCCACATCCAGCTAAATTTGATCTGCAATAAAATAACAGAATAATAAATAAATAAATAATACACTAAAGTTTTCTGTGTTTTACAGTGTAAAGTGAAAAAAGTAAAATTACATTATGAAAATGTTTACACCTACAAACTGTCCTTTCAAACAATGTGAATAACATGAACAAACTGAAAAAAAGTACAGTTTTAACACTGTTATGATTTAGTTTATCATTTCCACATGTACGTTGTAACTTACAGATCACAGTGGATCTACAGATACATAAAATATTTAATAACAGACAGACCATTTTTTAAAATTCATTCATTCATCTTCTATACCCGCTTTCTCCTCACTAGGGTCACGGGGGTCACATGGAGCCTATCCCAGCTACT
>JAQQZY010000011.1:24408813-24435592 GCA_030068375.1 Ostorhinchus rueppellii
GTTATCTGCACCAAAGGTGGACACACTAAATATGGACATTTATGGGGATTATTTGTCAACAAGGACTATTTTGTTATAAACATTGGTCATTTTCTGTAGGAATAATAATGAAATTGTTCATTTGAAACAAGTTTTTGATAAACTATATAGTTATTTATGTTTTCATGACAGGTGGAAGAATATATTTGTTAAACACTGTATGAACAGATAAACATCGGCCACTGTCATCAATATACCATGTTAATCATTACCAACGCTCAACCAGTAGGTCTGTGCATGTCCAGAAATAGTCTCATGGTGCATGTTGTAGAAATGGTCAGATCTGAAGGTGAAAAGAGGTCAAAAGCTTAAAGTTAAATGATCTAAGATGCTAACAACACCTCTGCAGAAACTAAAGCAGCACAAAACAATCCTTCACTGGGTCATTCAGTGTATCATTAAGTTCAGCGAGTGCACCTAAAATAGATGTGGAGTTAAAAAAGTGCACACATGCATATTTTTGGACTTGTTTTGTGTACTTAAGTGAGAGCTGAGATGGGAACCTCTCTCATGAGATGGCTACTAAACGAGGGAAGCTAGGAGGTCGCGGAATCAGAGCATTTTGTTGTTTTAACTCCGTCCATTTCTGCTGCTCTCCTCTTTTTTCATCCCTGGCTTCGTCTGAAAGGGTCAGGGACCAGCACGACCCCAATCAGGGCCGTAAACGTGGCCTCATTTGCTGAACGTTTCCAGAGTTCAGGATGTTCAGAGTGCGATCAGTGAGGCTAGATGAGGCCTCCGCGAGCAGCTCAACGCTCGCGCTGCGACTATTTCTGAACAGCCGGCGGCGTTGGGCCCAGCCCTCCGCCGGTTCACGAGTCACAACACGACGTTTACACAACCAAACTCCTTCTGTGGTTTTGGTCCCTCTCAAAATACCTCGGCACAAAGTCCGAATGTTTTCTTGGCATGGCCAGACTCAGACAGACTGAGCATAATGACATTTTCAGAGATAGGCCCTGGCTCTCTAAAATGCAATGCCTTTGACAGATGTTTCAGTCTACAATTACATAAATCAAGATACACTGAGTGCGAGTCAGGCGCTGCACTGAGGGAGCTGGCTGTTGTGGTTTTTAGGGTAAAGCTATTGGGGAATATCAGGTTTTACCAGTTATCTCTGCCACATCTCTGCTATCTAAACATCTCCAAACACGAACGCACATGCAGGGAGGGAAGTGCGTCTGGTGAGCATATGCTGTTACCAAACTAATTATGAGAAAATAAATTCACAAACTGCATGTGCGCGCTGACAGACTGCAGACGAGTCGACTTGGACGGGAGGCCGAGAAGAACGGAGCGTTTCCATTTTTACGGATTTTAATTTCAACGCTTTTTACTTGATAAGTAATGAGAGCTGCAACAGGACTCCACTAGAGAAAATAAACATGTTTTCAAAAGGAAAACAGTCCTCAGACAAATTTGATAGCGCTCCAGACAGGGCTTCACTGTTGCACAATGTGTCAGTGCAGGTTTTGAGGTCGGACATGTTAAGAGATGAAAATCCTTAATATAGCAGAGCAGCAGGTTTGTGTTTGATTTTTGGTAATGTCTATTTCAGGTGTTTATCTGGCAGCCACATCAAAAACTCTGCTACAGATGTTTTTTTCCGATATGGATTTTGAGGTTTTCACAACTAAGCTGCTCTGGGGCTGAAGCGTCTTAAATAGAGCTGCTTCTGAGGCGATCATTCTCCACACATTCAACTGAAGTTGAACTCTGCTTTTCAACAAATACCCCCCTCTCACAGTCAGTAAGTTGAATGTTTTTTGCTAAATGTTTTTCCACAACAACATAACCATATAAAGATGGAATTCCTTAGATGATATCTTTAAATAGGAGCAACATTTTGGACTGATTTTGCCCATCATCAGTGGAAGCTGCCAACTAATCAAGTCCAGATCTCTACAGATGGGTTTGTGGGTCGACTACCGAGGCTCTGGAACTCCGCTGGGGCCGACGTGCACCGTCCCAAAGGCCTAAACTACACTGGACCCACAAAGATACCACAAATACCAAGACTACAGAGTCTGGGCTACTGGTGATTTCAGATTCCCATTCCTGTTGCCAGTCGAAGTTAAAGAAAGTCCAAGTGTTGTCAACACAAGACAAATGTCTGCTCTGTGATGAGCCTTTCACACCCAAATGGTTTGGTTCAGACTTTTAAGTTTGATCCAAACCCGAATGGCGGGTGTAATGCCTCCCCCCAAACCACAGGACACACCGAACAGCTGGACCGATTTAAAGAAACAGACTCGGTCCAGATCAGACTGGGACATGGTTTGGTTGGTCCAGACCACCTAAAACCATGACCAAGTCAAAACTGAGACTGGAGGGGTTGAAAACCAAGATACGACCAAGACTTTGGAAATCTGGACCAAACCAGATCGACACCAAGACAAGACCAGATACACAGCAGAGGCATGATGGGAATATTTAAGGCAGGACAAGACCAAACCAGTTCTTACAAAATGCTGAACTTGATGATTGAAAGGTTTAATTTAGTGTGTAGCTCATTTAAGAGTTATTTTTGTGACGAGTTGGCAAAATGTTTTACACCTAAAGGTTTTTTTTCCCCCATAGAACTGATGTTAACAGATAAATCAGTCGATGCACAAACAGTTTTACAGTATTCATACAGTTGTGGTTGACATGATATGATATGCAATCCTGAGGCGTCTTAACACCAGCAGCTATTACCGGTATGATATGGCATGAAAACCTATTTTTGGATACAGCAGAGTTTTGGATGAATCACAGGATATTAAGAAAGTAAACAAAGCAATAAGAAAAAGAAGCAGAGGAAAGAAAAGCCGCGGTAGCACATGAGAGAAAGTTTTAGCGCTGTAGCAGAAGGATGGTTAAAAATATAGATGAAGCGAAAGAGGTCGACGCCATAGAACGAATGAGCACAAGTCTACAGCTAAAGATCAACACTTCTGAACAAAGACGGAACTGTATTACACTGTATTTGGGACTCTGATGAAGGGCTGGGAGCTATTACTGGATTGTTAGGTTTCTCTATGACTGATACTGTACGACTGTAATTTTCTTTGGTAAAAACAAATATTTATTTTCTATGTGGTTTCCCTTTACACTAGCTCAATTATATTACATTTACTTTGGCTTTAATTTTTATGGTGCTATGTCAGAGAATGTTTTGGTGAAAAAAAATTAAAATGTCTCAATAAGTAAAAAAGAAATAAATGAAGCAATAAAGACAATCAGAGGGTTAGAGAGTGAAAGCATTTTAACCATCCTAACGCTCAAACGGTTCCTAGCATTAGCATTAGCCTTGGCTATAGCACATTAGGACCACTGAATACACTCAGGGACCAGATTAGGAGACTTAACCTTGATTTCTTCTTCTTATCCTTTCGCTTTTCCCTTCAGGGGTCACCACAACGAATCTGTTTTCTCCATCTAACCCTGTCCTCTACATCCTCTTCTCTCCCACCAACTCCCTTCATGTCCTCTTTCACTCCATCCATAAACCTCCTCTTTGGTCTTCCTCGAGTCCTCCTGCCTGGCAGTTCCAAACTCGGCATCCTTCTACCAATATATTCAGTATCTCTCCTCTGGACAGGTCTGAACCATCTCAGCCTGGCCTCTCTGACTTTATTTCCAGACTTAACCGTGATTTACTTATTTTTAATGGAATCAAACCCAGGACCTCGTAGTTGTGACGTGGAAGTGCTAACCACTGCACCACCGCACCGCCCACTGTTACAAGCAGTTCTGGCGAAAATGTGTTTTATGAGGTCACAACGACCTGGACTAAGATATGATCCGTTCATCCTCGAGTCTAACTGAATGTTTACAGCGAAATTGAAGCTACTTTATGTGGGTGTTTCTGTGATACCATGTTATTTATTTATTTCACTGGTGTATTTCAACTTGGACAGTGCTGCAAATGTTGCAGAATTAGATAAAGGACTGTTTTTCGTCAGATGTACACAACGTAACATTGATGCTACTCTCATATAGATGCATCATGGGCTTAGTTAAAGGGTTCGTATTTATCTAAACCCACTTTTATTATTAGTCTGTGTTTCATTTCTTTGTGTATTTGGACCCTAATAGTTCACAGTTTGAATTTGAACCCTCCAGCTGCTGCTAAACTAGTTTTATATTCATTTGAGCAAAAACATAGTGGATTTCTACAACCTGTTTGAATTCCTGCTTAATTTGTTGCGTCTATAACTAGTTCCATCATGACATTTGGACATATAAGGTCCAGACTTCCAACAACCTTTTCTCTGAGTATGACAGGATTGTTTGTCGGCAGCAGCAGTTGTAGTCCAGACTAAAAATATGTCCAAACTTCGACCAGATTATCTAAAATGTTTAGTTATTGGTTGAATGGGAGAGAGCAGCACAGCTAACATCTTGGAGGGGGTGGGGCCTGAAGTGGCTCCTGTGCATTTAAAGGGCCAGTGCTCCAAACCACCTTTCTGGTGTCATTAGTCAGAAATAAGGTTGAACATGGACATGTGGAGTTGAATGAATGAAGAATTCACAGCCAAGCAGAGCATTTACAGTTTATGGAGACCACAGAGGCATGTGGGAAAATGAACAAGGACATTTAAAACAGACTCACATCACTGCTTTGTAAAATAATGGTGCTGTTTTATATGTGTTCGTATCAGTTTTGAGTTTGTTTTTTTCTGACTTTCATTGTGTTTATATACATTAGTCTGGATGTATGGCTGTGATTCCCATTTTGTGTAACTTCTACTGCTGCTGTCTTGGCCAGGACACTCTTGAAAAAGAGTTTTTTAATCTCAATGAGCTTTTTTCCTGGTTAAATAAAGGTTATAATAATAATTAATAGTTGATATTTAATATCTGAGTGCTAATGCTAATGCTGCTAATGCTAAATTAAAGAGAAAGTGTCAGATTTGACTGTTTTAGTTCTTTTTCACAATTTTTGTACAATTTTTCCAATGTGATAGAGGGGGATGATAGAGCAGCACAGCCAACGACCTGGAGGGGGCGGGGCCTGAAGTGGCTCATGTGCATTTAAAGGGCCAGCGCTCCAAACCACCTTTCTGGTGTCATTAGTCAGAAATAGTGTTGAAGATGGACCTGTGGAGTTGAATGAATGAAGAATTCAGAGCCAAGCAGAGCATTTACAGTTTATGGAGACCACAGGGACATGTGGGAAAATGAATTCCATTTCAACCCTTTCATGCATGAATTATGAGTACTTTCATCAAGATTTTTATTCCTCCTTAGGCATGAAAAACACAATATCATCAAGTTTTTTTTCATGTAGTTATAAAAATGTCCACTCAGTTACACCATGCATTTACTGTTTGAGGCAAAGATAGATGTATTTAAAACCCAATAGCAGAAAGTGATAAACAATTAAATAAAAGCATTTTTAATGCTGCTAATCTGATGTTTTCACACATTTTAATATATTATAGCTTAGTCACATGGTTTACAGTGTCACCATGTCATGACATTCTGACACCAATGTGACGTTTTGGTAGAATAAAATCATGGACTTCTCGGGGCCCAATACACTGCTCAACTACGAGAAGGCAGTTTTATTTACTTTCATTAACAAGCCGAGTAAAACAGCACAGATTCTGAGGTAGCAGCACAGGCTGTTCAGTCATGGTGTCAAACTGAAATGTTCCTTCTGCACTGTTAATTCAGCTGCTCTCCCCTGTTAGACATGAGTCATATAACTTCATAACACATAACAGGAACTTGCTTTTAACACATATTTACAACATGCAATGTAGCAAACAATCACACGACTTGGTGACACTGTAAACCATGTGACTTAGCACAAGCTGTCCCCATAACACATTCTATGTGGCTCGCTACATAATTCTAATACTAGTTATTACTCACTTCATAGAGATAATATGCAAAAAAACAAAAAACTGTTAATTACAGTCTAACAATTAACAATTGATTTACACTAAAACATGTTAGTGCAGATCAGGTTTATCTAGAACAGCAAAGTTACAGAATTGGTATGAACTGCAGTGTATAGGGTGATGCACAAACATCCACTGTGTTGGCTGATATGGAACTAAAACAGCAAAATCCATGGATGTAGAAGAGATCAGCTTAGAATAACTGTCCACTGTAGTGACTGGTATGCATGAAAGGGTTAAAAAAAAAAAAAAAAAAGCTAAATGTCACTGCTTTAAGGGGATATGAACTCTAGGTCACACTCAGGTATAGTCCATGACAGTAATGCACCTTCAGACTGGATTTCACCTGCTATAAAATGTGAAATCAAGAAGAGGAAGTCTGTTTTGAGTCACTGTAGAGACACGGCCGCCACCACGGAACACAAGCTGCCCAATCTGTAGATTCAAACCACTGATTCTAAGGCAACACAAACACAACAATCCTCAGTTTCATGCAATTAACACTGATGAAAATACAATTTGGAACATTACATTCCGTTTCCACCATCCAGTCGTCATAAATCTCAGACCCTGAACCTTCTTCTATCTTGTGCTACACTTCAAAGCTCGCCGCAACTGAAGGAAAAAACATGCTCGCTGACTATGAAGAATGGACAACACTGGCTTTTAATGTAGTGAATCTGTGTCTGAGTCGGCGCTTTGACAGCCAACAGGTTAACTATAAATACAGGATCTATAAATCAGCTCCTGTAGCAGAGGCAGCAACAGGTAATGGCCGTAACTCTTCAACGGAGAAGCATAAATCTAGTGCAGATCTGCAGACTGCCAAGTGTTGACCACATCAAACCAACGGCTCCTTTGGTTATCTTCAATACTATAAATATTGGATTACTACTACCATATGATGTTTATTACTACTGACTGTAATATATTCTGATGTCTGTCACAGTCGCACACACATTTACCACAACAACTGAACTTAGCTTTCACCCTCCATTTACGCGAAGACTGAAACACAACAGCGTGTACTGTACATAGGGTGAAAATCACAGTTTATCAAATATGTAGGTTGTATGATCAGATTTTTCCTTGAAATAAGATCACATTAAAAAAATCAGATGTGCACGGCTTTGTTTTGTAGATACTGTAAATCAGATGGAGATGATGGAAATGTAGACCTTCAGATCTGATGGTCATGTAAAACCCAGGTGACATTTAAAGGATTAGTTTGGATTTTTTGATGTGGGGTTGTATGAGGTCTTCATCCATAGGTTATTTATTTACCTACAGGTCGAACAATTTTGCATTTTTAAAGGCTGACATACTAATGATAGTTTCTAAAATAAACAGATGAATGAGAGATTAATGAGTTGATAAAACTACCCCCGACAAAAGGTGAAAATGGACCTATAGTTGCTTTTCCATTGACCCTCAAATATCGCAAATCTAACTTGTGCATAAAAATTTACCAAATGGAAAAACAACATTTTTGCAAATTATGCAATGTTCATAAATTACACAGCAATGTTTGAGACTAGGTTTATAAATTGTGAAAAATAATCTGACCTTTAATAACGAAGTGCAAAGTGTGCATAATATGTTCACCCAGATACTGGCAGCTTAACCCTTTTAGCACCATACAGATATATTCATTAAAATGCCTGGTCTTTTTTGTCTGCTTTTGTCAACAATTGTGTCAAAAAATGCCCTATGTGTAAATAATTTACACCCTTTTACCAGCAGAAGTAGAACTTTCCACACCTGTCCTGTATCTACCATTCTTATGTCATTAAATACCTAAAACTGTGTGTTAGAAGAAGAAAAGGACAAAAATGGAATTGAAATTTCTTCAACTTTCTTTAAATAAATTCTTGAAAAATGCAGATTGAA
This sequence comes from Ostorhinchus rueppellii, assembly GCA_030068375.1. Taxonomy (NCBI): domain Eukaryota; kingdom Metazoa; phylum Chordata; class Actinopteri; order Kurtiformes; family Apogonidae; genus Ostorhinchus; species Ostorhinchus rueppellii. Next base: position 24,416,637 of record JAQQZY010000011.1, read on the forward strand.
CATTTGTAAGATTGCAAAAATCTAATTCAAAGTATTTTACAACAACTCAGTTTGACATTTGTGGAGCTTTCTGAGTCCATGTTCCAGGCTGTTCTATTTGTCAGTAGCAGGCGTTTTTTTATTTTAGCAGTGGTACTTTATGAAACTATTCCTGTCCAGTTTTCAGGGCCAGTTTGAAGGATTTAAATTGCATGAAATAATGAGGAGTTATGGTAATTTGAAAAAACACAAGCACCGGGATCACCGGTGATCCCTGCAGTTTTAAAAGCGTTAATACTGACTCTGAAGGTGAACCTTTACGGCCTTAAAAATCCAAACTAACCCTTTAATCCTGCAGTGAACCAGGCCTTTGCTGCTGCAGGTGTTTTGTGTATAGTTCAGTACAGCGCTGCACACCGACCTGATATGAAGGATCCGGGGGGCATCTGACTGTAGTTGGCCCCTCCTAAGTGTAGGGCGCTGGGGGGAGCAGGAGTGAAAGGTGCTCCGTAGTTCTGGGGGGTGGCATAGGGTCCCGGAGGGATGGGCTGCAAACAGGAAGACTCTCATTAGACTCATCACACACCTGTGGATCACATTTCTAAAACCAGGACGGATAAACTACTTTTACTTTTATTTAACCTGACACAAAAATCTGCTGAGTAAGAGTCGGTGGAGCGAAAAGAACAAGCAGGTGACAAGATAATGGACTCTTTGTTTTCATTGGCTGTCGTCCATGTGTTATTTCCCCAGTGGGTGAACGCCGCCCGAGCACGTTTCCACTGGTGTGTCAGTGTCTGAGGTGCGAGTTGGGAGGGGGTGGGGTTTGCTGACCGGGGCGGGGTGTGTCTCCGTGCCCTTGCTCGCCAAGCGGCTCAGGATGCTCCGCTCGGACATCTGCAGGCGGGCAGCGATGGGCGGGACTCGGGACAGCGTGGCCGGTAGCCGGGTCACGTCAGCCTTCATGTCACTCAGCAGCTCCTCCAGCTGGTTGAGAACTGCAACGACCACGACAACGGCAACAGGTCAGGTTGGATTCAGAGGCTCACATCAGCGCCAACAGGCAGATTCATGATGAGACGTAAGTGTTTTTATGATCACAGCTGGAGACGGTTACAACAATAGACCAAATATGATCAGAGCAAGAAACACAGTTGTAGTTACATGAAGATGGAAAGACACTGCAGATGATCTATAGGTAGAGTTGTGATGATACCAACCAATGAAATACATTAATTGTCAGGTTAAAGCTACTTTAGTCACACTTATGATGGTAATAATTACACTAATACTATTTCTCCATTCGCTCATAGCAGAAGAAAGTGGTGCAATTAGATGATGTTATCACAAGAGCACCTTAAATAGTGGAAAACAATGTGGAAATAATTATAAAATGTATGATTTCAGTTTGTTCCAACTGAATGTTTTTCACAGATAAATGACAATTATCATGATTATGTAAATGACCACGACGAGGTGATGATAACCATGACAGGTCCATCCAAGGTTCTAAATAAATGTGACAATGTTATCCCAATACATGTGTGTAAACTTTCATCATGATTAGCATATAAACGGAAGAATGACTGAAAGAATGAATGGTGGATGGAACTCTCCGAGCTAAAGCTGAAGCTGTAGCTAACTTCCTGAAAATGCACACCGCACGGATAAACAGCAAATATGTTAAATATCACTAAGTTGTTAAAGCTACATATGTTTTAAGCATGGAATTTTATTGTTTTTAGCAGGCGTCAGTGACTGTATTTGGACAAAATGATTTAAACTCAACAAGCTAACATTAACACAATGCTAATGGTAATGACGAAGTGTTATGTTGCATGCCATCAAGTAATTTAAGCTACTTGCTAAATGTGAAATGCTTTATGGACAAGAGAGTGAAAGTACGCTAAAACTTGCTAAGCTAATGCTACTACTGACCATTGATTTCCAAATATTAGTCGAATATAAGTCATTCACGTGTCTTGCTAAAAGTTAAAACACATAGTTGAATTCGACAAGAGTCGCCTTTGTGTAGCTGGTTGGTCTGATCAGCAGATTAGCCAACACAAAAAAGAAAAGGAAGAAGGAAAACCAAAAAACGAAGACAAAATTTTAAAATGATTCAGGAATATTGAAACGAGATGGTAGATGTGTTTTTGTTGTTTTTTTTATGTTATGGTGTGAATCCTTGATGCTGTACACATTTAATTTGATGTAAGCAGTGTATCAGGTGCAAAAGATAAGCAAAAAGATAAGCTTTTGCTTTTAGTCTAATCCTTTTTTTTGTTTTTATGTTTATTATGGTTATTTTGCTTAGTGTACTGATTGATGTACAAACAAACAAACAAAAAAAATAAACTCATTCATTCATAGAATTAATGCTGAAGTATCCAAGTTATGCTAAGTGAAAGTAAATTTCATGATACAATCCTCCAATAGTCTTATTAGTACACCTTATCAATCATAACTGCATTGGAGCTCTGTCACAAAAAATGTTTAATTCAATAAACAGAAGCTTCAAAAATTCAACTCAGCAGGTCAGCTAGCTGTCAAATCAAACCTTCTGTTACCCCTGAAATCTAGTAATAACTTACAAAAGGCCACCAACACACCAGTCCAAATAAACCAGAATGAGTCCTGGAAAAACATCTTGACCTAGAATTTCTAAATAGATGTTGAAGTTGTGGAGTCAGTCGGAGCCAGGGTTTTTTGGACTCCACATCAGCAGCCTCTGCTTTGGCTTCAGCTTCGAGTTGCGGTTGTCAGTCTATGACCAAGTTCTAATCGTTTCATCTTTGAGACCGAGTGAACTTTTCTGCTAAATTTGAAGGAATTACCTCGAGGTGTTTCTGAAACGTTCGACCCAAAAACACAACGCCTCCGGCCACGGGAATAGAAACACTTACTGACTGGTTACTTCTGCACCGACAGTGAACATCTCATATGGTTAATACAGAGACGACTGTGATTTAACATCATTTACATGGCTTTAACCAGTCTGTTAAAACAGCCAGAGGGCTTCGCTTCGTTCTTCCAGGCATTCGATGTTTAACTGGCTCATTTCCACTTCTATTCTTAGCTGCGATTACCGTTCCCATCCTTTATTATGCTGCCTCTGTCATCAGAGCCTTATCAAATAAATCACTGATTACAGACCAGTGGAGGTTGATGATGATGTTTAGGAGCGTTTATTGGGTTCAGAGCCTTGACGTGCAGAAATACAAGAACAGTAGTGTTTGAGCATGTAATCCTTTTTGGAAGAACAATATAAACATGAACGGACCTGCCAAAGACTTGGTGAGGAAATGTTGGGAGCCGCCGCGTAACAACATGTGAGTTTATCTGTAGCGCGGCGTTGGGAAGTTCGCTTCAGGCAAAGCGATACCGCCACAGTACGAGGGAGGACAAACCCCATTGCACAACACCTCTGCTCAGACGTGTTGATAATGGGGATCTGTTTTTGCTGTAAATTTGACGTTATCTTTCTACAAATCGCTCCAACTGCTCTGTAAACAAGACCTCGTTTGTTCATGTATTTCAGTCTCTGACAAACGTGGGTTCAACGATCGCTGGTGTATTCTGTCAAGTATTAACGGTACAAATGTATTTCCTGTGAAGACGGGTTTGGGTGTTTTGACAACCACCTTTGATGCAGAGTTTTGGACTGTCTGAGTTTAATCTGAACCAAACAGCTGGAGTTTGGTTGGATTAACACAGACTGTTTCAGTCCAGATCGTAGTGATGGTTTGGTTCATATTCAGTGTGGAAACCAAGGTGGTGATGCCCAAAACAAATTAAAAATAAACAGAAGATGTTCATTAATAAGTCAAATTAACAACTTGCTGATCAAGGAAAACATAGAAGGAAGTATATAATGTTAAAAAACAAACAAACAAAGGACCTCAGATTGGACTTTCTGGTTGTGCGTCATCAACACAAACAAGTCGAGGCCAGGGACCAAATTAAGGGTCGACCAATAGCAGATTTTTACAGGCCAACACAATGTTTAAAATATAAACAGCACAAAGGAAATTTGATAAGAGACACAGGAACAAAATAAGCACTTATTAAATTAAACTAAGTATTCAGAAATAAAGGTCTGGTTCAAGTAAAGGGTTAATATCTGCAGCGGAGGTACTAAGCCTTTACTTGATACAGGCCTTTATTTGTTTTTTATTCGATTGTACCGGGCCTTTAATTGGCCTATATTTGATGGTACCAGGCCTTTATATGACAGCATCAGGCCTTTATTTGGTCTGTATTTGAGGGTACTGGGCCTTTGACAGTACCAGTCCTTTATTTGATCTTTATTTAACAGTACCAGGCCTTTATTGGGCTTGTATTTGATGGTACCATGCTTGTATTTGGTCTTTATTTGTGGTACCAGGCCTTTATTTGGTTTTTGCTTGATGGTACCAGGCCTTTATGTGGACTTTATTTGATAGTACCAGGTCTTTATTTGGACTTTACTTGGTGGTACCAGGCCTTTATTTGGTCTTTATTTGAAGGTACCAGGGCTTTATTTGGACTTTATTTGATGGTAGTTGGTCTTTGTTTGTACTTCAATGGTACCGGGCCTTTATTTGATGGTACCAGGCCTTTGTTTGACAGTGCATACTGCGATGTGGTCTGACCTTTGTGCAGGACGGCGTTGGCCGGTTTGTTGCCGGCCAGTGACTCCTTGCTAAGGTGCTGGTGTGACTCGGCCAGACACTCGACTTCGGCGAAGCGTGCGTTGAGGGCCATGGCCGGGTGGCTGGGGTCCTGGGTCATGTTCAGGTACGCTGCCCGCCGAAGCTGCTCCTCGATCACCAGTGCCTGCTCCAACAGCTGAGGACGGGAGGAAAACAAACAGAAGAAGAGCCATCATTACAGGGAGGAGGAAGGCACTGTCATCCCTCAGTGCGTTCACGTGATAAATTACAACACATCTAATTTTATACAGAATTAATAAAATACAGAATCCTAGAAATCCACAAAAGTTGCTTTTCCATTGAGATTCAAATATGGCAAATATAACTTGTGCATAAAAATTTACCCTAATGGAAAATTTCACCAAAAACTCTCATTTTTCGATTACAAGTTTTGGCGCTGGTAAGAGGTGGTTTTTTTGGGTGTTGCAAAAATTGGTATATTATGCAAAACTGCAATGGAAAGAGCTTTTCCACAAACAGAGTCAGGAGAGTAAAAAAACCTGGATGTGGACAAACGTTCCAACAAGAGAAGAAGAGTTTGAACAGAAACATGGTGCGGTATGTGAGGACACACCAGGAAACTGAATAATGGAATAATTTAGGAGCAGATAGAGGCTAAAATAGAATAATGCATATATGTGTAAATAAACAGCATATTTATGTTCATGTTTATGGAATGACTTCAAGTGTCATCTGTGAGAATAAATAAATAAATCATTGCATTTGAGATTTAATGTAAAAACAGACATTACACACTTGTGTTTTTCCGACATTTAGTAAATATTGGTAAAGTTTTGTGCATAAGCTAAATGGAAAAGCTACTACTGATAGAATCTCCTGTAACAGACCTCGAACTTCTCCCCAAAACTCCTTCATTTTGGACAGAACCACAGACAGTGGAACAAAGTGCATTATTTTCAACTTTTATTTTGTGCGTACAACTGAAAGCATGAAAAACTCATTTTTTGTTTTTGTTTTGTACATGAATAATGCAATAACGAGTCATTTTTTTTCATTTTCCGATTGTGGATTCTTTTGGATATGAAAAGAACGAATGACACAGATTCATCAGTTCTGTTATTTCTGTTCATTTAGTAGCAGATAGAGGACAACATATAATAATAATGAATATATCTGTAAATAAATATCATATTTACTTTCATGAACAGAACAGAACAGTTTGGACTCTCTTATGGCTGCTACCTTGAATTTCCTGGTTAAATAAAGGTAAAATAAATAATAAAAACAGCAGTGATCAGATTAATGCAGCTGGATTTGTTCCCAACACGCTGATGTCTTCCTGCATGTATACAGATTAATGTGATTTATTTCGTTTTTTACATCTGCACATGTGTAAACACTATTAACATAATGTGCTGCACACTTTTAATCCCCATTTTGCTAAATCAAGTGTGAGATTCTTTTGAAAGTTACTGCCCATTAATTTAGCTCAGACCGTCTTTGTGTAAAAGTTATGACATATTCACATGTGAGAGTACTCGGATATTAGAACTGTACAAGGAAGTTTTCAAATGGAAAAATGGACTTGCTCTATCGGAATCCAGAGCGATTTGACCATATTTGGGGCAAATGAATTAAGTTTGTATCCTCCAGCTACCCAGAAGTTGCATCATTCCTCTAAAGATTATTACCATTTCTTTTTTATAATCTCCCTGTCTTTATTCTTTTCTTATATTTTACTTTTGCATAAATATGTATAATGTCTAAAGAACCCAGAGGTATTGAAAGCTCTGATTGTCCTTTAAGTGAGAAATACCAAAACTGTAAGCACTCAGTTCATATGTTCTTTTTGGTTTTGTCTTTTAAATTTCTTATTTTTATAGACAAAACTGTCAAACAGAGAAAGAAAAAGGACTGCAATAGATATCATATGTATGAATGTTAATGTTGAGATATCGTGCTCCTTTTCCAATAAAAACAAAATAATAAAAAAAGAACTGCACAAGGACATTTGACCTTGAAAAGGTAGGTCAGTGTCATTTATTTTCATTATTCTTCTGCTCCGTGACAAGATGCATCCACAGCATAAATTTGGTGCAGACATGTCAATGCATTCTTCAGATAATGTGATTATGTCACTGAATGGACAGACAGACAAACCACAAAATGATTGCAAAACTCCTCCGCCGACGGGTAAAAACCATAGAAGTTATGTCAAATGTGAGCTGAAGACAATAAGAGGAAGTTGGATTCTACCATCACTTCACACATACATGATCCCAAAGAACCCCAGTAATGGACTGGAGCATCTAAGCCAGGGTTTATCAATTATTGCATTTATGTATTCATTCATTTATTTTTATTTATTTATTTAGTTAAAAATAATAATAATTAAAAGAAAATTTATTGCATTTCTTAAGCACATGTAAACATGTCAGATCCGATTATTCAAGTACCTGATTACTCCCAGGTGTCAGACTTTAGGGTCATGTAAACAGGCTCATTGTGTCGCTTCATCTGGTGACGTCTACTCAATAAAACCCTTCTGAGGTTCGTCATCACATAAGACGCCGTTGTCTTTGAGAATAACTCGACAGCACAAAATGCACCTTGGAATATTTGCCTCATGAGTCACCAACCAGTGCATCCTTGGTTTAAGCAACAGACAAGATCATCAGGTTCATCTGCTCTTAGTTAGTGTGAACTTTTAAATCGAACAGTACTTGGACTGAGACGGATGGTGTTTCACAACAACTGACAAGAACAGGTATTGAGAAACGCCTCGAGTACTTCAGAAGAAGTGGTGGTCATCGGATCCATTTGTGGGAGTTTCTAATGAAATACTTCATATATAGTCGCTGCGGTTACTGCCTCGTTCAACCACATCCAACTTTAGCGCATCAGGAGGAAACGGGTGAAGAAACTTCACTTCTGTGGTTATTGATGATGTCAGGCTCAGAAATGTGGAAAGGACGAAGATACAGGATCTGAAACAGGCCGGTCTGTCAAAAACAGGATGAGATCGGCCCGGAAACGCCGGCGTCAGCAGAACCGCACGACAACGGGAGGGTCATGTGACCCAGATGCCGCTCAACAGGTTCTGATGTAGAAGTTGTATAGATCTGACACATGGAGTTAAAGTCAGACTGATACTATTCACTGTCAAGTTATTAAATATTAACATTACTATCAGTATTATTATTAATAATAATTAATTATTATTATTACTATTCAGATTTCCAGTATTCTATATTATTCTATTATTTACAAAATTCTGGCTTTTAATACAAGTGTGTGACATTTTATCTTCTGGTTCTTGGTTTAAGATGCTATTTATCCTATGATTGTGTATCTGATCAGTTTTACTATATTTTAAATTTATATGTATTTTCTTTTATTAGTTTTATCATATTTTGTATTTCACATATATTTTTTACAGCACTTTGTTGATACCTCCACCAAGAAGGTTATGTTTTCATCAGCGTTGGTTTGTCTGTCTGTTAGTAACACAACTCAAAAACTTATGGATGGATTTTGATGAAATGTTCAGGATATCTCCACTCTGGGTCAAGGAAGAGAAGATTAAATTTTGGAAGCGATCCGGATCACCGTCTGGATCCAGGAATTTTTTAAAGGGATTCTTTATCAATTCGACCAGGCATGGTGGACCAGAGTTGATTATGAGGTCATTCAGCACCATCTAGTGGAGGAAAGTACAAAGACTACCTTAAAAAAAAATACAAACACTATCTTGGCGGAGGTCTGCGCTCTCCGAGTGCTTTTCTAGTTGTAAATGTAATGATAAAAATAAACTTGACTGATTTGAGTTCCCTCATATGGAGAAGGGGTGGGATTAAATAAGCTATACTTCCTCCTACTCTTTTTCGAGTATGTAAATAAAGCTACATTTTTCACATTTTCTTACAAACTGTTTTATTTCTAAGGACTGAAGTAGGATTATTTTGTTTGTTTTCTTGTGCATTCAAATTAAACTGAATTGAACTAATATTTGGATGCAGTTGATGAACCCATGGTCGTTCCGTCCACATACTTACGGCCTCCACCGTACAACACTGTCTTACCTTAAAGCGCCGAGCCAGGAACTTGTTCTTCATCTCCAGGAAGTTGCCTTTATTCGCCTGCGACTTAAAGGGCTCATTGACGATGGCGAACTGGGGGTCATTCTGGATGTCCTGCCACCGCGCGTAGCCGTGACTGGGGTCAAAGGTCAAGGGTCATTCAATGCTGGAGTTTGGAGAGCAGCCGTGAGTATGAAGTTGCCGCGTCATCGAAAGCAACACAAACGCGACAGAATAACATGACACTTCACTGTGACGATAAAAGCAACATATTTTACTTAGAGTCAGGTCGTTAAAATCAGTCCAAGTCCATGAAAAGAGATGAGATTCAACTATAATGACCGTGACGGCAGGGCCGGCTCAACAGCATTATGGGCCCCTGGGTAAAGCAGTGCACCGGGGCCCCCACCACGACTATTCACAGGAATTATTACCCCACCCCCCGAAGGAGAGGCAAGGGGTTTCTTTGTTTGTTAACACTTGAGTAAATTGGGTTTAGAGACTGTCAATGGCCCAGAATAGATGTGATTACATTTTGGGAAAAGTTGGTCAAAGTTGAAATTTTTTATGAATGAAGAAAAAAATTAAAATTCCCATTTACTTACAAAGGCCAAATTTGTCTACACTGACATCAGCACACGTATAGACATGATGACATGAGCGAAAATAAGTTACAGTATGTGAGGGGGCGAGCTTTGTTGTGCCTGGAACCACTTGTTATTGGCTTGAAGTCAGTGGTGTTCAGGGTGTCATTTTCCAGACGCATGAGCGAAAGTTAGTTCAAACAATACTGAACCACTGCGCTACAAAGCAGATTTTTTTCTAATTTTTTTATATACACACATTTCAGTCTTGAAAAAGAACGTTCTCCTGTACAGTTGGTTACCATCCTGCACATGAACAGGAGTGCCATTTCAACATTCTGGAATAAAGATTTAACAGTCAGAAAAGATTTTTCTGTACAAATAATTTTTTTTTAAATCCATAAAAAGTGATTGAAAAACATTAGTACAATTTTTTTTTTTAAATTCTGTAAAATCAGTTAAAACATTTCAGTCCAAAATAATCTAATTTTTATAAAAGGACTGAAAAATTCCAGTACAACATAATGAAATCTACATAAAATGATTGGGAAATTCTAATATTAAACACAACAAATCTATATAAAAAATGCCAAAATTCAAGTGCAAAATAAAACAAATCTATATGAAAATCATGTCAAAACTTGTATATTAAAAAAATGTAATAATCAAAAAAAGGGGAAAAAACAGAACTGAAATTAGCAATTGGTGAAGTGTCTTTAATGGGTACGTATCATATCTGATACAAGGTGCATTGAAGGGTTAATAAACACCGACTAGCATGGGGCCCCTGTGCTTGTGGGGGCCACAGGGAGGTGCCCATCAGGCCCATGTGTTAATACGGCCCTGGCTAAATGATGATCAGAGTGACCTGATGAACCGCACAAACACTGTCAGAGAATTCTTCACACATCATTCGTTTTCTTCGATTTGTTTTTCCTGGTCTTTTCTCCTCCTCTTCTTTCAGTTCTTACGTATAAATCCTTGTCACCTCTTTTACCTTTTGTGTAACTTCAAATAAATCTAAGTTCCTAACACTTTTTAATGCATTACCAGGTCAGATTTACTTCATTTCAACTGGTTTCCAATGTGAATTTTCCTCATGTTAAAGCTTACTGTGCTGTCTTTGGCTGCACATACTGTACACTGTTGTCCACTTTATTTTCAGACGCATTCCTATTTTTATTCCCATTTCATCACCTTTGACCAGGTGCGCTGATCACATACTGAGTCCCAGTTACACTTTATCCATCAGAATAAATCACACTGTCACTATTAATTCACTAGAAAGACGTAGAAATATTTTATTCCAACTTTATGGGCAACAGTGGATTAAAAATGAACCAAATGTTTTATTAAATAATGGTATAAAATGTGTAACTAGAACAGAAATTCACATTAGTCATATACTGGTGTCTGGACTGGTCTGAGTTTTAATAAATCTCTTTTTTTTTTGCTCACTACAAGAACGTTTTGGTTCCATTTAAGAATGAGCCTCATATAAATCATGTCATTTTGTTTTTTTTGTTTCCCAGATTTCTCATCATTTACATGAAATGGTTTCCCCTTTCTCTCTCATTATCCGTAGAATGTTTCTCATTATTTACAGACACTTTTATCATTTTCTTTCATTGGTTTCTTACCATTTACACAAACTTTATAATCATTTCTAATAAAAAGACTGTAATTCTTTCAGTTCCACAATATTTATCATTATTTTCAGGATGTGTTTGACCATTTTTCCAATGTTTCTTGCCATTTTATTACAGTTTCTAGTTGTTGTACTTTTTTATGGTTTTCCCATTTTCTTTCACATTAAGTGTTTTTGTTATTTACAGATTCATCATCATTTTGAGAAATGTTTCCCTTATGTAGAAAACATTTCTCATTTTGTTCAGTTTTATCTTTATTCAGATTATCAGTTTGTCATCACTTTGGGAACGTTTTTGATCATTTTGAGTTTCTAATCATTGTGTTGAACGTTCTCATTATTCAGAGAAAAGGCCATATTTAACCCTGTAAAGCCTGAACCATTGAATCGTTGACAGAAAATTTGAAACTGGAGCTTTTATTGGTACTTCTGAACTAAAAAAATAAATTAATTAAAAGATGGTCAAATATCAATGTCCATGTACAAGTTTCAATTTTGTATCATATTTGATACGTTGGGTCTCAATGCTTCAATATTATTATTTTTCAAAAATTCAAACTATCACACAAACATGTCTAATAAGTTGGTAATTCTTTTTAAAATGGTCAAAGTTCTTCTTCCTTCCTCTTTAATGACAGTCTTGTGTCACTGGAAAGGCTTCTGGTGAACAAACTCTTCCCCCTGGTGGATTATTTGTGTATCAAATTGTACACATCAGTTTTTCAAGAATAAAAATATCACACTGATCATGTAGAGGGCTTCAAAACTCATGTATCAAATATGATACGTTTGGTGTTACAGGGTTAAAGAAAGAATTACTGTAAGTCACTATTTAAGGATTCATGTAGACCGGCCATAATGGGACCATGTTCACACTGATTCAATATTTATTTACACATTTGACCGTTTCCTTCTTATGCTGTGGAACTTCCTGTGATGTTTCTGCTTCAATCTGAGCAAAGTTTTCATATCATGAAAAAGATGCTTCGGTTCCATCCAAGAATATCATCCTGATTCTTTCAGCTTTAACTACGATAACGTCGACCTGTTCCGTGACCCTCCCGCTGTGGTCGACTTGTTGACTTACAACGGTGAACTCCTGCCGCACGATAGAAACACAAACACACCGGGGTCGTCGCCCGGGCAACAGCTGTCAAGGATACATGACGATTCCCGCTAGCAGCCAGAAGTCGTGCCGGCGGTGCCAGATCTCGTTCATCTTCCCCGAAGAGATGGCAGCCCTCTCCTCGTTCTGCCAGAGAGTGTGTAGCTCTAAACCAGAGGACAAAACAGAAAATTAAAAACCAGTACCAGAGGAACATAAACACACACAAAAAAAAAAAAAAACCCAGAAAATTCTAAACCCAAACCAGAATTTAAAAAAAGAAACACACACACACACATTAAAAAAACAAAAACAAACAAAAATGGAAATTAAAAACCCAAACGGGAAAAAAAAGGTTCTGGTTTGGTGTTTCCACATCTGTATTTTGGCATCATGTTTTCTTCACACTAAACATCAAACACTTATTTTAACAGTGGCCAAAATAACACTGTGCTTTATAACGCTGACATGCTGTGTCAGCTGATAGTTTACATTATAGCCGTTAGCTTAGCTCTGTTAGCTACTAATCACTTCTGTTTTCTGTTCAGTTCGTGTCGTCAGTAGCTGAACTAAAGATCTGTTTGAATCCAACAAACAAGGCCAGAACTGTCACAGTTCAGTCTGAACTGTGGATCAACAAACAGCAACTTAGCAATAAGAACATCCCATAATAACTTTATGCCTTCATAAGCCTCAGAATCAAACTCACTTGTGTAAAAGAATTGCTGACATTTCACCATCAAACTCCATTCTTTAGTTTTACAGCTGAGTCCAGTGGAGAAAACAATAACTCTAGTTTTATCTTTTTTCTTTGTCTCTGACAGTTGTTTCTTTCTGGTTCTCATCCTCAGAGTGGCTTAATTCTCCCTCTAGCGGTCAGATAAAATCACTTCATATCTGTACAATCCAATACATTAGCATGTTTGGAAGAACTTCACAGATATGAATTCTAAACATTGCAATTTTTATTTCGGTTTTTGATTTTTTTTGGTTTTTAGTTTTTGGACGTAGAAATCGTACGTATATACCCTTTAAACCAGCCTCTGTTGGTTGAGGATTCATTGTTTATTGTACGAGTCTTATAATGTGGTTCAAACAGCAGTGAATGTTTGTTTCAGGGATTCGTTCTGTTTCAGCCACCGCTTCCATCTGATTTTGTCGTTCACTTGTGGAATGTATGGAAACCCATTAGTGCCACTGTGATGGAAATAAGGCCCTGCAGGTCAAAATAATGATGTCGTATCTGAAAATAATGACAGTTCGATAATAAAATCCAGACTAGACTTAATGATAGAAATGATGACGAAGGCCTGTGTTCATTTTCAGTTTGGAAAGTGTTTGTACAGACCATGTTCTGGAGCAGGGTGGGTTTTATGTCCCTTTTTAAGAATGAACCATCCCAACCCAGATCACTACAGACTAGTTATTCTCTTCAGGTCCCAAACTTACAAAAATACATACAAATTGTCTATTAGTTTTTTACTGAGAATTGCAGTCTCACATAGGCACTTTTTTCATTTTCATGTTTATTTGCTTTCTTTATTTCCATCTTGTGTCTTTAATGTAATTTCTATCCTTTCATATTTTCTGTGATTTTAACGCTTTTAAATGTTTTAGGTCATTTTTGTCTTGTTACGTCTTTTACAATGGACACTTCTTGTTATTTCCACAGAATATTGTTCTTGTATTAATGAAAAAATGGCCTCCCATATTAGACTTATTCAAATATGACCCAGTAACTAAAGCATTTTGGACACTGATCACACCACTAGATAATTATAATTATTCAACATATTTATATCTGTAAATCATCTACAGAGAATTTATTTACACTTTTCAGGCTATTTTGCTGCAATTTATGCATCGCATTTCAAAAGAATTCTGAATATTTAAAGGGGCTATACATATAATTTCTGCTAAAATTATCACTATCTTTGCAAAGTTTCCGGTTACAAGAAGGTGAAACTCGGGTAAAAGTTTAATAATAAACAGATAATATTGTAGTAAAACCATGGAATTATCAAGAAAAATCTTGGCGGTGAAAATTATTATTTTTTATGTATTTTTATTTAAAGTAGTTCCATGTAGTGTTAGTATATAAAAACACTCAAAAATAACCTATAAATAACAGAGTATATAGAATAAAGAGTTCTGATGTTACGTTAATGTATTCTGTTAGAGACATGAACTGGATTTATTTACAGCCACAATATGAAAGTACGTGACCACTAGAGGGAGTAGAGAGTCACACTGAGGAAGAGAACCAGAAAGAAACAACTGTCAGAGTCAAAGAAAAGATATGAGAAAAAATAAAGCCATGGAAAAATGGAGTTTGATGCTAAAATGTCAGCGTTTCTTCTACATAGGTGAGTTTGATTCTGAGGCTTATGAAGGTGTAAAGTTATTATGGGATGTTCTTATCTTTGCTAAGCTGCTGTTTGTGGATCCACGGTTCAGACTAAACTGTGACCAAATATTAGTTCAACTATTTAACAAGACAAACCGAACAGAAAACAGAGGTGATTTATAGTTTTACTATGGCTGTTTTAGTCTAAAAACAAAGCTAAGCTAACAGAGCTATAATGTAAACTATCAGCTGGTGCAACACATCAACATTATGAGACAATGTTATTTTGAGCTGGAACAAAAAAGCGATTAAGAAAACTAATGATAGATGTGTAAAATCATCTGAAACAAAATACACAAAACAATAAAAATGAACAAAAAATGAACTAGATGCCACTAAATCTGACAAAAATACACAAAATGAACAATGAAATGAGCAAAAATTACCAAAAGTATCAAGAAAATGAACAAAGGGACACAAATTAACCAGCTAAGCTAACAGCTATGCTAACAGAGCTATAATGTAAACTATCAGCTGGTACAGCAGGTCAAAATTATAAGACAGTGTTATTTTAAGCAACTGTGAAATGGAACAAACAATTGATTAAGAAAACAAATGACAAATGGGCAAAATCGTCTGAAAGAAAATACACAAAATAATAAAAATGAACAAAAAAAATTTCACGCCACTAAATCTGAAAAAACAAACAAACAAACCACAAAATGATGAATAAAATGAACAAAAATACCAAAAGTATCAAGAAAATGAACTAAGGGACATAAAATATAATCAGCTAACTGAGCTAAGCTAACAGAGTTATAATGTATACTATCAGCTGACATATAAGACACAGTGTAATTTTAGCCAGTGTTAAAATAAGCATCTATGAGTTTGAGTTTTTGAATTAGACCTGATGAATCATTAATACAGATGTGGAAACAATGAACTTCATCCTTTATTCAGTAACTGATCCAGTCTGTGGAACCATAGGGTTGGTTTGATGGTGGTTCTGGTTCCAAGTGTGTTCTGGTACCAGACTGACCCCTGCTGGTCAGAGTCTGGAACATCAACACAGAACCAGTTTAAAAGACTCACCACTTAGAACAAATACATATTCATTCGATCAGAACCAGATGTGCATGTTATTTATAAAACAAATAGACTCCATGTTACTGGGTCATAAATCACAACCAGAACATTTAGTTCTATCAAACATCATCCTTGTTGATATTGTGTGAAATGTTTCAGACGCCTAAATAAACTGTCCTGTGACCCCTGAAGGGCCCCGACCCGGGGTTTGGACGCCCCAGACTATGTGGACTTTATTGTTTAGGTTCATGTCTTAGTCCAGTTTAGTTTGAGGCTGATGTTAGAAACAGAAAAAACTGCATCTGAGGTTCTGATTCCATCAAACAGTGTTCTCTGGGTTTAGAACCAGAAACCTCCACACCAAAGCCAGAACCAGGACCAGGGCCAAAACTAGGACCAGAATCAGGGCAAGAGCCAGGGCAAGAACTAAGGCCAGAACCACAACCAGGGCCAGAACCAGGGCAAGAACCAGGGTCAGAACAACCACCAGGGTCAGAACCAGGGTCAGAACCAGACTGGGTTCAGACTGTGGATCTAGTCCAGTTTTAGTCCATTTTTCTCAGTTGTTACAGGAAGTCCTGGTTTAAAAAAGGATTTAGACAAAAATATTATTTATATCAATATGATCTAAAATAAAACATTATCATAACAACTGATAAATAATGAGTCCAAATATTTTTGTCTTTGTTTTAGTGCAAAAGTATGAAAATATTTATATTAAACCATCTTTTCACAATAAAATGTGAATAATCTGAACAAATATGAACCTGAAATGTTTAAAGAAAATTCAGTGTAATTTAATCAATATTTTGCCTTTTAATAAATGTTCTGATCTGATCCATAATGCACAGACATAAACCATAATATTTTCAGGTTATTCACCTCTTTTTTGTTTGGATAGTTTGTCTTTTCATGATTTTTTGGTCATTATTTCTCGGTTCATCTGTGGTTCTGGTCCATTTTACATTCCATCGGTCTGGATGTGGAACCTGAACTAACCTGATGCCTTAAACCCACCTGTGAATCCTCCATCTGCGATGTTGAACATGAAGCGAGGTCTCTCAGGTGCCGGTTTCCCGTTGCCCTTGGCGACGTCCTCCTTGGCTGCTTTGACGTCTTTCCCAGCATCCTTTTCACCTTTGACCTCCTCTGTGTCAGACACCAACAGGTCATTGGGTTAGTGTTTTTGTTTTATCTGCTCTCCAGGTGAATGGGAGGCGTTCTACCTTTCTTAGTGTCCAACGGCTCCGTCTTGGTTTTGGTGTCTGACGTTTCCGTGGTTGCGGTCGGAGGCGTGTCCTTTCCTTTTTCTTTCTCTTCTCTGGCCTTTTCTTCATCGGCTGAAAAGAAAAGCTGATGTTACATTAGTGCTGCCTCTGCTGCTCAGATCCATTAATCCTATCAATACATGGAAATAATTAGTGTAAAATACAGTTTTTCATCTTTTCATGGTCATCAGATATGACCCATTTGGATGTTCAGAGGCTCCGTAGTTACCATGGAAACACCATCATCTTCTACAACAGTTAAACGTAATCAGCCAGTAAGCAGCCAAAGTAATCAGTTAAATGAACAAAATGAAGGAAAATTTGACAAAAATAATGAGCAACAAGAACAAAATGAGTCATAAATTGATTGAAATTGAAGAAAAATTAAAATACAGGATTCATACTGAAAAATGTTAAATGTAGAGGATAATATTAAAATAAATGCTGAGGAAAGATTTCATTTAAGGCTTAAACTGATTTTAAAGTGTATGATGGGTTTTTTTTGTTTGTTTTTTACCTGACTTCTCCTCTTTGACGTCTTGTTTGGTCTCATCTTTTTTTTCCTCCTGGACTTTCTTCTCCTCTGTCGTCGAGGCTGAACTGTCGTTGCTTTCCTTCTTTTCTTCATCTTTCACTTCGCTCTCGTCTTTTCCTTCGTGTTTTTGACTCGGGGACGCGTTTTGTGACATTTCTTTTGTCGAGGAGGACAGCTAGGAAAAAAGTTAAATGAAATGAAGTCACTTCAGAAGCAGACTGTCCCTCTGGTGTCTGGGCCGAATCGGTCCTTTAAACACCTAAAACCACTGACTTTGGTGATGGTTTGATGACTTAGAACAGTGTAACCCATGGTTTAGGGAAAAGGTGGTGCATTAAATGGACTTCACACTCCTGTTTACATGTATACAAGTAAAATTATATTCTTTTGTACAATATTTAAACAGTGCTGTTTGTCCTATATTAATGTGCTTCATCCATTTGGTATTTTATAGGTTTGAAATAAAACATTCATTCATTCATTTATATCAATATGTTACTGTTAAAATCTGCATTTTTAACAAATATTCTGTAATAATGATGATGATTATTGTTAATGTATGTAAATCTGAATGTTCTTTATATATTTTATTGTTTTACAGTGTACTTATTTATTATTATTTTATTGTTTTACTGACTGTTCTTTATTTATTTAATTGTTTTACTGACTGTATTTGTGAGATAATGTGTTGAATATTTACATTTTTCCAGGTTTTTTTTTTTGTTTGTGTTTGTGCAGTGACTGTTTTTTCTTTAGTCATGGTCAAATATCAGTTTAAATCTGACACAAACATGACTTTGGTTCATTATTCCAGTATCTTCATGTCCCACCTCTTCATTGTCTCCAGTCTTGTTTGTCTCCATCTCTTTCCCATCATCCTTTGCGTCTCCATCCTCCTTGTCCTCCTTATTCTCCACCTCCTTCCCGTTCTTTTCTACCTTTTCTGCTGGAGCTGGAGTCGCTGCACATGTTCATACAAACACACCAGTCACTGCCTGTTCCTTACCTGCAGCGCCCCCTGCTGGAGGTGGCGTGTATGACCGTTTATGTGTGTGTGTGCGTGGTGTCACCTGGTTTGGATGTGCATGGTGTGTTGTTGTAACTGGCGTCCGGCGTGGGGGTGGCGGTCTTCACAGCCGGAGACGAGGCCCTGGAGGAGGATTTGTCGATGCTGGCATCGGGTTTGAGCTCTGGGAGACTCCATCGGCCGTTGATGTGTTCAAACTCCTGGATCTGGACACGAAAACACAAACAACAGGAAAATTCAATAAAGTAGAAAACCATCAAATGGATAAAATAAAACAAGATAAATAGTAAAACAACATTTAAAAAAAACATAGATAAAATACAATAAAACACATAAAGTTTAATTTAAAAAAAAACTCGGACTAATAATAATACGAATAAAACAAACTGCCATCAGATTAATAAAAAACAAATAATGAAATTTTAATTAAAAAACTAAGACTAATAAAAGCAAACAAAATAAAGAATAATAAAAAAAATAAAATACTATGAGACGGATAAAATAAAACAAATAAAATTAAAGCCGCAAGCGGCGATAAAGGGCCCTCGCACCTGCGGCTAGAGGCGGGGCATATTGTCACCCGATCCCGTCGTCCTTTTCTTTTTGTCCAAGTCAGATGCACAGCCCCATCAAGTTTCAG
>JAQQZY010000011.1:24445653-24456892 GCA_030068375.1 Ostorhinchus rueppellii
CAGGTTACTGTTTGCAAACACATGGCAAAGAGGGTTAGGAAGGACTAAAGTAACACTACTGTAACAGTGTTAGGAAGAACTAAAGTAACACTACTGTAACAGCGTTAGGAAGGACTAAAGTAACACTACTGTAACAGTGTTAGGAAGGACTAAAGTAACACTACTGTAACAGGGTTAGGAAGAACTAAAGTAACACTACTGTAACAGTGTTAGGAAGAACTAAAGTAACACTACTGTAACAGGGTTAGGAAGAACTAAAGTAACACTACTGTAACAGCGTTAGGAAGGACTAAAGTAACACTACTGGAACAGGGTTAGGGTTGGGACAGTAGACACAAACACAGAAAATACAAATACATGTCTCAACTGTTGTGTTTGTTCTTGTGTTCATATGTTGTGTTTTAACATGTAGCATTGCCATGGTTACTTGAATCTGTTGGGCGTGAGGAAGTTGAGCAGGTGGAACAGCTCCTCCAGGTTGTTCTGCAGCGGCGTCCCCGTCAGCAGCAGCTTGTGGTCGATCTTATAGTCGTTGAGACGTCTGAAGAACTGGAGGCGACACGGACAGAACCACGGTGAGCAGACGGACCTGAGGCAGCAGCCGTTTCAGCGCTGAAGCCCCGCCTTTACTCACCTTGGACTGGTTGTTCTTCAGCCGATGGGCCTCGTCCACCACCAGACACGCCCAGTCTATGGACTTCAGCGCCGTCTGGTCGATGGTCACCAACTCGTAGGACGTCAGCAGGACGTGGAATTTAATAGGAGCTTCTCTCTGAACACAGACGCCACAGAAACACCACGGAAACAGAGGTTAGAACATATGAATGGAGCAGAGCTTACCTCCACGCTTCCTCCTGTCCATGTTTTCCTCGTCCTTCCCTCTGTATCTCCTTCCCTCCTCATGTCCTCAACCTCAGTTGAAGACCTCCTTTCGTCCGTCCCTCCTGACTCCTTCTTTCCCTCTTTCCCTCCTTCCCTCCATGCCTCCTCACCCTCAGTTTGAAGGCCTTCTTTCCTCCTTTGACCGCCGTGTCATCGAAGGAGAACTCGTTCTCTCTGATGATGGCTCTACTGTCCTTGTCTCCCGTATACGTGACCACGTAGAAGTCAGGCGCCCACATCTCAAACTCCCTCTCCCAGTTGATGATGGTGGACAAGGGGGCGCTGACCAGGAAGGGGCCCTTGGTGTGGCCCTGGGGGGGGGGACAACAGTCTAGGTTAAACCTCAGACTTCAGCGTGAAACCTAGACAACAGGAGTCAAATACACCAATCGAACGTAGTACCTCTTTAAAGAGTGAGTAGAGGAACACAATGGTCTGGATGGTCTTCCCCAGACCCATCTCGTCGGCCAGGATGGTGTCGGTTCCCTGGGCCCAAGAGAACCGGAGCCAGTTCAGACCCTCCAGCTGGTACAGGTGAAGGGTGCCCCCGGTGGACGTTACAAAGTCTGGCTGCTCCTCGTACTTTATCGTAGGCTACAGAAAAAGAGACAGAATTACGATAAAAAACAAACCAGGTATTCGTCTGAATCCCATCCACATCCACACTGAAAAACACAACTCTGAGTCCTGTAGCACACGCTATGTGACATGTTTCCAATATTTCACTGAACTCAACAATTAAAGAACATACTGTAATCCCAAATAATGCAACAAAAAGGATGCAAATAATTTTATTTTCCAGTAAAATAACTGAACAAGAAAAACGTATGACTCGCTTTAGAAGTCTACTGCACAAACCCAGTACTGATCCACCCCATTCACAGGAATCTGGGGCAAATTTTCAGGAATTTCACATTTATTAAAACGTTATCCTTTGTCTTGAACCTTTAGAAAGCAGTAATGAGTTTATTTAATCCAACAATCTGACTCAATGAGAAATTATTTTAACGACATCTGTGTTTCAATCAATCTTTATCTATATAGCACTTTTCATACAGTAAACAGTTTGTCCTAAAAACATTAACATTTCAGTATTACTATTTAAGTGGCTGCATGTTACATAACATGGCAATAATGGGGTAATTATCAGATAATCAACAGGTAATTACTTTGTAATTACTTGGATTTTTATGTAGTTAGAGTAATAACCATAAATCAGGTCTGTTAAAATACCTGCTTGTACTTAATATTACGATATTATAAGATTAAACCAATTATAAATAATGTAAATAAATCACATAAATAATGTTAAGAGGACTATTAAAGAAAACTAGGAAGGAAATATTAACCCTTTAAGACTTATTTATGGTGATTTTTCCTCACCATAGTGATTAATCACCATTAGTACCATAGTACAACAGTAGATATAAGAAATATTAAAATCTTATAAATGTGATGCACTTTTATTTTTTTTATTGGGATTATTCAAATATAAATACATTTCAAACAGGGTACAGTACAATGCATAACTCTAAGTTCCTAACAGAGGAAATAGAAGATGAGTAAATAAATACACACATATCATATGCACCAGAGCAAACCAAACAAAGTATTAACGGAAAGAGAGAAAAAAAAAACCCAAAACAAAACAGGATGTCATATGCCCTTTCATTTCTTTTTTAAATTCTATTTAATTTTATTTATTTATTTTAAATCTGTTTATGATGGTTTATTTTTAATATAATACTCAATGAATGGTTGTCATGTTGAATAAAATATGTCTACTTCGTCCTTCAGGCAGTATGGCATTTTTTCTTGCTGCAAGTGCATAAATGTGATGTACTTTAATGTGGAGATTCTTTTTTTTTCTTCTTTCTGCATGCTCTTTTCAGCATTTTGCATTTTTATTAGAGTAAATCATGTTTCCTATATTTCATTCGCTGATCATGTAGTTGTTTTTTTTTTTAAAGGATTGTTTGTGAATGTAAACATTTTCATGTAATTTCACTTTTTTTTTTTAAACACTACAACAAAAAGAAACATTTGTAGGTAAAATGTGGAATTATTTCTAGGTTACTCTGTTATTATTTTACTGGTCTGATCCACTTTAGATCATAGGGGTCTGAATGTAGAACCTGAACTAAAATGACTAAATATCTGAAGTGAACTTTTCCCATTTCACAGATTCATCCCATGGGCTGAACTGGAGCCTTTGGACGGGTCGGTTTGGGGCTAGTATGTATGTTTGACACCTGTGGTCTAACATGATGAATGAAACTGAACTCACATCAGTAACAGGTGAAGCCGGAGACTCGTCTTCTTCACCTTCCTGGCTTTTACTCCTGATCCTCCTCGGTTTGTCCAGATCCTCCTTCATGATGGCGTCCCTAAAAAAACAACAAAACACAAACGGTTACTATGTAAGGTTATTTTTATGGTTAATATGAAACATTTCCATCTTGATCATGTGACCTGTTCCATTTACTGTAATTATTTAACTGTAACACAGATGATGGTGGAGTTATTGTCCTCCCTGAAGCTGTAGAACTGAAAGAAAAACACTTTTCTCCATTAGCAAAATACTACTTCTATTAGGATGACTTACACAAATCCAATGATTAAAGATGTTCTTCAAAAAATAATAATATAATTGACTGACCACCTGCTGCTTTTTACACTTAATAATAAAAACTATAGGAAAAATAAACCTGACAATAAATTAATAAATGACTGTCTTCAGAAATCATTTACTGTTACAGTATTAATGCATATGAGGAATTACTCTGAATATTCATGTTATAAAATAAAAAAAACGCCTAATTATCAGATATAAGAGAAAACTGAAGTATGCAGAAAGGCTTTAGAAAAATACCTAAAAAGGAAAAATACACTTTACAAAGATTAGACAGAAAACGAAGGCGCAAAAATGTAAAAATAAGGTAAATAATGCATCACCTCACAAGATTATTTTGCATTTTTTTTTAATGAAAATCAGTTATTTTCCTATTTGACAATAATGACAAAAGGCATTGAATGGATCTGTGCTTGTTGTATTCTGTTCACTTCTATGTCCTTGATTGAGCTTAAGTTTTCCTTCTTTCTAAAAAAAAAAACCAAACAAAAAAATTAGTTCTACGGTAAGAAAAGATGAATCATTTTGTAACAAAAACCCCACACTTCACTATATTGTTTTCTTTTTATTCTGAAAAAACTAATAATCGCTTCATTTCTTCATCGTCTTTTCTTGTCATAAAGCTGCTTTGATGTTTCTACGCGGCGTTTACATCTACATGGGCTGGTTTTTAGGTCAGTTTTGGAGGGAAATAAAAGCAGGTGAACGCCGACAGTGGAGTGTGAACTTTTCTGCCACACAGCTGTTTTCACGCTGAATATTACAAAACACATGTATTTTTAGAGGTAGTATACAGTAATACTGCCTCTGTGTACTTCAGGGACTATACAGACTGGGGTTCGTAGATACATATACTGTTACATAGATATATATATATATATATATATATATATATATATATACACACACACTATTTTTCATATATATTCTTATATTTATTTCTTATATCGTATGTCTTATTTTCAGTAGTGCTGTTTTATTACTGACTGCATTACCACTCTGAATTTCATTGTACACATAATGACAATAAAGGCTATAAATGAAGATGATATTTTTTTGTTATTAATGAAATAGGAAGTGGTCTCAAATTATGTCTTTTTCCTCCTGCTCTGTTTTTACGTCAGAATGTTGAGATTATTTGCAGCTTCTAGAAAATGGATCCAGTGTTTATTTGTGGTAAAACAATCTGTGAAAATTTGTAAATTAAGTTCACTTTTCCCATTGGCCTGAAATAGCCGGGATGAGGTGATGTCCCCTAAAGGGGTGGGGCCTTTGCAAACCATGTGACAAACATGAAGTAACTCTTACAGGCCTTTGATTGCACTAATATGACATAAAGGTCAGTGAAAGAATGGTTCAGTGGCACATTTCACCTTTGTCTTCGCTGTAACTGTAGCTTCTTTTTACCTTCTGTCTGTGAAATTTCCACCATTTATTGATTGTTTTGTTTTTTATTTGTACTTCATTTAATCCTTAAAGATGTAAAACTCTATACGGTGACTTCCAAATATTTTTTTTTTTTTTTATCTACCCTTTCCTTGGTCAATTATGACATAATATTATGACAGTTATTATATTTAGTGTCATTTTTTAATAGATGGGGTAGGAATAAGACCCATATTTAAGCGTCTTCTGTCCAGCAGCCGCTTCGATCTGGTTCTAACCCGGTCCGGTCTGATCCGGACTCACCTGTGTCTCCAGTACGAAGCCTTGTAGATGGCGAACTCGGGGATCTCCAGGTCGTCTCTTTCCCAGGTGCACTGGTCGTAGGTCAGGTCTCTCCACTTCACCAGGTAGTGGTACGTGCCCTTCTTATCCATACTGAACCCAAACCAAACACAAAACAAACCACGTAAGGCAGCTTATTGACATGATCAAAGCCCAGCGTGGTCCAATAAAATACTACAAGGTTGGATAGTTTCATGGCCAGGTATCATATGATGATAGCTGTAATAGTGACGTACTGTATTATATAAAATAGTGTACCAGGCCTTTATTTTTCTAGTTGCAGAAGGTACCAGGCCTTTATTTATTTTTGTTGTTGCAGAAGGTACCAGGCCTTTATTTTTCTAGTTGCAGAAGGTACCACAGGGTCTTTATTTGAAAGAGACTTGTATTAAAAGTCAGGCCATTATTTATAATTTATTTCCACTCGTACTCGTCGACTTCCGCTTTTGAGTAATTTATTTCTAATTTAAAGTATAATTAGTCCAAATTTGTATGAAACCTTTCGTCGTGATGTTATAACTGTAATACAAACACGACGCTTACTTAATCTTCTACAAATGACACTATAGTCTATAACATTAACCATTCATTCATTGATTTTCTGAACCATTTCATCCTTGAGAAGGTCATGGTCGCCTGTCCTAGCTACTCCACCTCTATATATATCCTGATTAGTGTTAGCGCCACATTTCTTATTAATGTTAACACTTTAATATGGATTCGAACTAGTCACTGGAGTTAAAGGAACAGCTTCAGACAGGCTTCGACTAATTAGACAGATTCCAAGCTGTTTATGTTAATACTGAATCCTCTTCACAGATAAATGTTAGTTGTGGAGTGCCACAGGGCTCTTTTGTAGAACCACTACTTTTTATTTGATACACACCTCCCAATGGCAACAAGGACACTATTAATCTGAATACGAATACAGGTGATGGGTGTAATTTAATTCCATTTGGATATTCTGATATGTTTTTATTCTGATTGGATCATTTTCCAAGTAGGCAGATTATTCTGTTTTTATTCTTCGTTTTAGTTTTGTATAGGATTTCAGTTCAGATTATTGATTTAAAAACTAAAAAATGCTGAAACTAAGTATTAAATTGAATCTGTATGTTTAATTGGTCTGTATTTGGAGCCATTATCAACCAGGCTTTTAAATGGAAATGTGGTGTATAAATAAAAGCGGCTTGACTTTATTGCTCCCATTATTAGTGGAATATTATCCAAGCAAACATAGCTAATGGCATGAAGCTGAAGCCTTTTTATAATTGAATGTTCTCATGTGAGGAAATGCACTAATGTTACTATGGAAACTGTAAGTAAAGTGATGAAGTGCAAAGTGAGTCATCACCACCGTCTGCGCCGTTTCCTCACCTGTGGTTGATGATGCGGTGGATCATCATCCACTCGGGCTTGATGCCGTACTTGTAGTACTTGTCCTCCAGGATGGCGTACTGGGGGTCTTTGGCCCTCCTCTTCTCACTCTTACCCACCCCGTTCTCGTCTTCGGCCCCGGAGCCATAATCCAGACTGGGTGGTTCGTCCATGTCTGTCTTCCTCTGGTAGTTTCTATACATCACCGAGTGGAAGATCTCCAGCTGGAAGAAGAAGACAAAAGTACAAGAGTTTCAGTTTTGGTTTTTTCATGAGCATCAGTGCCTACATCACGCCTTCATTAATGGATTTATTTATACACAAATCCAAATGTATAAGTGTAAAATTACCACATCTGAGCCTCAGTATCAGTCGGGACATACAATAAAGTACAATTACCAGTCACCGAATTGTGATGTAATGTAATTTCTTGCATCTTCGCAAAAGGAAAACTGTCATAGTTTACGGGAAACACCACTATTTGCATAAAATCTGAGTAAAATACTTTAGAATACTCATCTTTTAGAAAGAATAACATACATTCAGAAAACATCTGGAGACCTTTCATTAGTGTCAAAGACTTGGACCTAACAGATGATTCAGTCGACTATTAAGATTCCATACACTGCAGTTCCTGATCTTATATAAATATTGTATAACTCTTCATCTGATTTAAGTGTAAGTGCTGTTGTTTTTTTGCCGTTTTTTTTGCCAACCCAAAGCCGAAGTGAAAAAACCCCAAAACTACAGAGCCAATTTTCTGGGTCTTAGTTTCTTTTATTTTTCCACCAATGATCAATAAATGTCACAACTTGATAAAAAAACTCATTTTTCTTGACTCAACTGACTTGGGTGAAACTATACAACTCGAACCAGAAGGATTTTAACCACATTTTCTACCTACAAAATCACTTCACCTACAAACAACCTGTTACAGACCGACTGACTGAATAGGATTAGATGATAAAGAACTGTATTAATAGATTTGATGCATTTTTTCAACAGCTTGGTGTCCCTCAGTCCACTGGGTAAACGACTGTTTAAATGTGGACTCGTAACCAAAAGGAGCTGCTTCTATGATATATGAGTTCATTAACACCGCGACAGTTCCCTCTTTAGACTGAATTAAACAACAGCAGGAGGTGGAACCAGCCTCTAATATATCTGAGGCAACATGGCAGAGAGCAGCTGGGTTTCTCTACCTCATATTTTAACCACATTTCCATGAAAAGGTGGTTTGTAAGCAGGTTTCCATCGAGTACTTTTACGCAAATATTGAGCTGGTTTGTCATCGTTAGAGTTTAAAGGTTTGTCCGTTCGATGTTGTATTCAATTACATAATATTCCACCTGAGCTGATGGATGGAAGACGCATTCTGTCAAAAAGCTGAAGTTGGCATCCTGAGGGTCAGTCCTGGTCGAGATGAGAAATGTTCTTCAAATGTACATTGATCTTGATCCACTGACTCTTCTTCTTGGTTTACCAAATAAGCACATTGTAAATAAGAACACTAGGATGCTGTTAGGGATGGGAATTGAGGGCCAGTTCTTTTTGAGAACCGGATCCGAGTAGCTCAATTCTTTGGAATCGTCTGCTGCCATGATTCTACTCACTGATTCCGCCTTTGTTGCACATGCGCGATGACGTCACGCGTACGCTGCATTGTTTTGGTCAGAATGTAGCCAACATGGTGTTGAGGCAGAACCGGTTTAAACAGATGACACCAGGTCCACTTGGAACACCGTCAAAGCTTCCATTTTTTCTAAAGGCTAGAATCCCTCCAATCTGCTGAAACATTTGTCCGCAGCATGTGAATCATTTGATTCAATACTTAGCGGCACATGTGAATCTAGCAGCAAGACATCATCTGGGCCCAGTTCCAATTCCGGCATGGGCAACAAACGTCGTATCCCCTCAAATACAAGTTTCTGAAGGCAGAGGAAAGGAAATGAGGCGCACAACAACGGGAGACGGGACGAGTCGAACCAGTTCCACGTAGTAGAAATGAGACAATAGAGGTGTAAAGTTGTAAAGTTAATCAAGTATGTACTACAATAAGAACAGTTAAAGGAAATGTAAGAGTGGGCCAGAATGCAATGTGCAAGAACATCCTGTGTAGAGGTCCTATGGAATGTAAACATATATGCTAATGTATATACAGACGAGGAGTTCCATATGTTGGGACCAGGAGTACAAGAAGATATGGGAAGAAAGTAAAGGTACTATAAAAGGATGTTGAACAAAGAACGCAGTTGAGAATGATTCTTCTTGGAAGATCCAGAAAGTGTCTGCTCTGTTTGACTATAAGACTATCACCTGTCATCTGTTCTTGAACTGTTCTAGTTTTTCTTTGATTTTATACTTCCCTTTGGTGATTTTTTTCAGGAAACAACATATATTTTACTGAATACAGCCATGTCATGTAAACATAATATTCCATGTTGATGTTCTGAATCAGGTAATTTCTAATGGAGCATTTTCACATTAAAACAAGGAATATGTAGATATTATTGTGGTTTGAAGATCATTCTTTGGACATGTTTATAGCACATTTACCAAAGGAATATAATTTTTTGGTTTTTGTATTGCTGGTTGTGACTCTGAATCTGTCAGATGGTTTTTAGAAATAAGAACCAGTAAATGATATTAAAAGGTGATTGTCCTGCATTCGTTTGTGCATGCATACGTTGGGTGGTCGTACCTGCAGTTCGGTGATCCATGTGCAGTGCCAGTACGACTGCCCCGTCAGCTTCACAAAGAACTCCCTCTCTGCTCGCCCCTTCATTGGGGGTGGCAAAGGGGCATCGGGCGGGGCGTCGGGAGCCGGAGGAACAGGGATTGGGGGTGGAGGTTCACCCCATCGCCAGTGGAGGATCTTCTGGACACGACCTTTGATTGGTGGACACTAGAAAAGCATATGATGAGTTTAGTCACAGCATGATTTAGAATCAAACACTGCATGAAACAGGAAAAGAATAATTCAATGACATATATTTACATTTATGGAGTTTATACGACAGTTTATACCACAGAGTTTGAGTCGAGATCACGACAAATCAGAGCTCAGACAAATGTTCAAAGATCCTTTCATTTATGATACTGGACTTTTCTGCAGCCACTGGTGGGACCTTTCTGTGTGGAGTTTGCATGTTCTCCCCGTGTCTGCGTGGGTTTTCTCCAGGTACTCCGGCTTCCTCCCACCATCCAAACAGATGCACTGATAGGTTAATCAGTGAATCCAAATTGCCCATAGGTGTAAATGTGAGAGTGATCGTTTGTCTCTATATGTCAGCCCTGTGATGAACTGGAAACATGTCCCCGCCTTCGCCCTTAAGTAGCTGGGATAGGCTCCATGTGACCCTCATGACCCCAGTGAGGAAAAAGCAGGTTCAGAAGAAGAAAACTTTTCTCTACTATTGTTAACAACACTTTACTGTGGACTAGAACCAGTGGTTGAAGTTAAAGGAACTGCTCCAGATGCTATTAAATAGATTCCAAGTTGTTCGTGTTAATAATGAATCCTCTACATAAACAAATATTAGTTGTGGAGTTCCACAGGGCTCTATTCCAGAACAAAATTTTTTTTTTGTTTGTACATGCTTCCCATTGGTAATCTCATCAGAAAACATGAGCTCTGTTACTCTGAATAAAACCATATCCTAAATTGTCAGGCGTCATATAAACAGCATATTCTATTTACATATTCTGAATTACAAGTTTTTTTTCCAAGAATGAAGCATTTTCTGATTAAGACGTGGAGTTTGGCAATATTATTTCTTGTTTTAGGAGGATTTGTTGAACATGTTTATAGAAAATTCACAAAATTAATCTAATTCACTTGTTTTACTGTTGGTTGCAACTCAAAATCTCAGTCAGATGGAGTAAATAAAAAGATTCTCCCTGGTTATGATGAAAGAATCCAAAGACAAATCCACATTTTGATTGGAATGGAAGATATCAACAACATATATTAAAAAGCCGACCTTTTCCCAGAGGGTGTGTGGAGAAATGAAAGTGAGTTCATCATGTGGAACATCACAAGTGGAAAACTATGAACAAAATCTTATGCTCATATTCAGGTTATGACCAATAATATTACTGTAATATTCATTTTTAATAGAAAAAGCTTATTAGGAGTTTGTCTATCAGAGAAAGGGCACAAATCTGGACCATTCTGTACATGTCCAACTAGTTACTGGTATTAATAATAACAGCATTTTTAAATAGTCATCGTTGGAACATATTTCATAGGGATTGTTATAAACTGTTGGAATAAAACCTCAACTGTCATGAATAAAAAGCAGAATTTAACTGTATCACAGCCTCTACAGATTTACTGTAGAGCTCCGTGATATTGGCAAAACTTGTGACATGGATGTACAGCACTGCAATAATAATATTGCAATATTTCTCATTCACCTACAGAAATACCAGTTTGAGCCGATAAAAGTGTTCCTTAATGTTCCAATGAGCCAATTGTTTGTATCCGACAATTCTTTAGAATTTCAGACCAAATACTGAAAACTACTACTACCAAATACTTCAATCAGTTCCACAATTGTGTCCAAAAACCTGCTGATGCTGCTACCACAGACCTTCAGACACAAACACAGTCACATA
>JAQQZY010000011.1:24493987-24505819 GCA_030068375.1 Ostorhinchus rueppellii
CTTGACGGCATCCCTTACTTCCGGTGTCCACCACCAGGTTCGGGGGTTGCCGCCACGACAGGCACCAGAGACCCTGTAACCACAGCTCCGCGCAGCTGCTTCAACAATGGAGGCGGAGAACATGGTCCACTCGGACTCAATGTCCCCAGCCTCCGCTGGGATCTGGGAGAAGCTCTCCTGGAGGTGGGAGTTAAAGACCGCACTGACATCGGGCTCCACCAGACGTTCCAACAGACCCTCACAACACGTTTGGGCCTGCCGAGTCTGTCTGGCGCTCTCCCCCGCCAGTGGATCCAACTCACCACCAGGTGGTGATCAGTTGACAGCTCTGCCCCTCTCCATAGGTACTGTTGAACTGCTCTTAGTGTGGCCCGTCACCCAGGACCTGTTTGCCATGGGAGACCCTACCAGGGTAATAAAGCCCCGGGCAACATGGCTCCTGGGATCATTCGGGCACTCAAACTCCCCCACCACGGTAAGGTGGCAGTTCAAGGGGGAGTTGTTTTCTTTTTTGTTAATTCCATTATTTAATTATTTTATTGGCTCTTATGTATTCCGTAAAATATTGGACTCCATTTTTTCATGTTGTGCAAATTTTTCCTTAATTATTGAGTTTTTATCTAGTTGATTATTTTCCTGATTTTATTGGTTGTCCTTATTATTTTATGAATTAGTTTGTTAATCTTTCTTCTTACGGAGGTTTTTGTTAATTTCTTTTGTCTGTTTTTGCTTAATACTTTACTAGTTACTGTAGTTGTCTTAAATTATTTTGTTCATTTTTATTCTTTTTTTCCATTTTGTTGATTATTGTCTTTATTTGGTTTTAATGCTATAAAGCCAAAAGACTAAACACATAATATATATATATATATATATATATTTAAAAATTTAGATAATTTTCAGCCTGAACAGACCCAGGAGCAGCTTTTATTCTTACTACAAATATAAGGTAGACGTATGAATCACAATTTTTCCAGTTTATCGTGTCCTCATCAGTTTCCAGTCTCTGTTCCTTTAAGTATCTCCATGGTTACGCCCTCAGATACCTTCTCCCAGGGGGAACCTCGGGTCCTGGGTCTGGCCATGATCCCGGGTCACCATGTGGTCTCCATCGAGGTGGAGGCCGACAGTTTGGACGATGCTCAGGGTTTCGGATCCGAACACTGATGAACTTTATCCTGTTTGGACCCGGAAACAAAGCCGGAACCTGGACTGGGACCAGGACTACAACAAGGACCAGGACCCGTACTCAGCACGGATTCATAAAATCCACCTGGACATGGGCCCGGTGGATCTGGAGTGTGTTCAGAGACAGATGGACTGAGTGTGAAGTGTGTGAAATAAATGTGTAAATGTTCATGTTGGAAATAAACGTGTGTGAGGTTTTTGTGTGTTTGAGGTTCTGGGTTGAGTTTCAGTCCAGTTTTCAAAAGTTTTAGTTTTTTTCTCAGAAAAACGAGGAAATGTCACATGTTCAACCTTTTATTTTAACTTTCGATGAAGACTGGATGTAATTTCTGTCACATTCGTACTGATGTGGTTCTACTCCCAGAGGATCTGATATTTATAGCAGGTTATTTTTGCTGGAGTTTATCGTGTCATGGATAAAAACCACCGAGGCTTATTCCATTAGAGACAGTTAGAAAAAGCCACAAATGACCAAAAAGGACCAAATACAAACTCAAACTCCTCTGAAGGTCAACTTCAGTGTGAATAGAATTCTAACAAATACAGGGTGTCCCAAAACAAATGTTTGCACCCTTTAGCAGATGAGAACTAAACAGTTAATGGATATTTTTGCAGATTAAGCCCATTGAAGTTAATGGTGGCAGCCAGACTAAACTTGGAAGAAAGGAAATTGATTCTAAAATGCTACTGGAAAGATGAAAACGCAGTTGAAGTATTTAACGACAAGCTTGCTCCACAGACTTCCTTGGACTTCACAAACTTTTCCAGTCCTCTTCCTTCCTTCCTTGTTTGTGGTCTTCCGGTACGCTTCTCATGGACGTTCTAAGCTTCAAACTTCTCTCTAATTGGAGTGATGGGAACTCTGGTTGGTTCTTTTTGAAACTCTCTCCTAAATTGTCTTTGCACTTCAACTGCATTTTTCAAAATTCATAAACCATTTAGTTCTCAGCTGCTAAAGGGTACAGACATTTGTTTTGGGACACCCTATACGTCTTCCTGAATCGTCATTACTCTGGATCCACCCATGTTGAGGCTTTAACTACAGTTCACCACATGTACCTGCAGGTGGCGCTGCTGCACAAACACCACCATCTGTAGAAACGACATCAGTGCGTTGCTTCAACAGTTTAATCCATTTTCGTCGACCGCTTTGGGTCGGAAACAGAACAATCAATGCCACAAACGGCATAAAAACCTCCGAAACCAAACCTGTGAGTCAACCGAACACCCGGGTTCACAGGAACAACACTCAAAGTTACAACATTTTTCGCAAAAATTGGAGACGCATTTAATGTTGCACTTTGGTTTCATTAGACCCTTCATTAGATCATTAACCCTCTGGTATTGGCCCGTAGAGGTCCTTTAACCTCCGAAAGTATGTAATATGCACACTGTCGAGGTCATGGGAAAATTTAGATTTTTTTTTTTTTAAGTTTTTACTTTTTTTTTTTTTTAATTTATCAACTTGAGCCATGAAGAAAAATACCAAATATTAAATAGCCATCATATTTTCTTACCTTTTAAATGCTATATTTGTAATGTAAACCATATTTTCTATGCAAAAAACCACCAAATTTTTAATAGTTTTTTTGCAAGATGCTACATAAAAATTAGATTTTTTTTTCATCCTGGAATGCGTCAGTGATTAACACCAACACTGGTTAATATACATTATTATTTTTAGTGCTACGTCAAATCTTAACCCCTTAACGCCTGAATCAATTTCCAATTGTGGAAAAAAATTTGACTTGTTTTTTCTTTCAAGTAGATAGTATTTTGGTTGTATTTTGGAGCGGGGGGGTTTGATGTGAATTTGCAACAATCGGTATCAAGGGGTTAAATGCTAAAATGTGCAATTTTTTTACTCACTTTGGAGAAGGTTTGTTTAGAATCTGCTGATTTTAGTGCCTTGGTCAGAATTTGAAAAAAAATAATAATAATAATCGTGCAAAAATGAGCAACTTTTTAATTCTAACAAATTAAGAATTAAGAAAAATAACATCAGATTTTCTAACATGAAGTGCAGAGTGTGCATAATACGCTCACCCGGATACCGAAGGGTTAATATCTAAACGCACAGAACGTCTGGAGCTCATGAACAGTAGCAGTAACATTGACCTTTGACCTCCAGACGTTTCAGGAGTGGAGAACCTGGAGTGAGAAAAAGGACAAAAGTGCACGTTTTAAAGTCATGCCTCGAAATGACAGAAAAGAACCCGACCGCTATCACATTCCCCCATAAATATCCTCTGGTTTTTCAGTTCCATCCATGTTATTGGATAAAAAGTCTGTTGGAAATATTAAATATTGCAACTCAAAAGCAGAATTCACACACCGATCAGATGAAAGGTTCAATGTGTCAGATTCATGTCGACGTTAACAAACTTATCTAGAAGCTAAAACTTCCTCCAGTTTTCTTTGTCTCATTGGTTTCCAAACTCTGGGTCAACAGAATTGTACCGTATGTTCTGATAATTGTACTTTTAGCATCATTGGAGTCCGTTAACTCCTAAATGCACCAATTCTGTCCCATTTCAGCGGCTGTTGTTTTTTCAGTTTTTGGTCGATCTCACGTATTGTCAGAATTTTTTAAGTGTTGTACTTTTATTTTCATATTTGTTTTAATTATGAAGCATTTTTTGTCGCCCATCGAGGGACACAAATGAGCATTTTAGCTAAAATCGGATTTATTTACATCTGCTCTTTTCTCAATACAAATCATAACCAAACAAACAAATAAATAAATTACATGAATAGAAATGACACCGACAGCTGGAATAACTGATCAGTATTCGGGTTATCTGTATTTACATTTAGTCTTTGATGACTGAGCCGAGCTGCAGAAGGAGTTTTTTTTTTGTCCGATTAGAACTTCTGTAGCTTTAGTATTAGCATACATTAAACTTGCTTAATCATTAAAAAAAAAAAAATTGTGAAAAAAGTCAGAGAAGAAAAAAAATGCTGACTCACAAATTAAGTCTATTTATGGTTTGTTTGGTTTTTCTACAAAAATCCTTATGTTCGGCTCAAATTCTCCACTATCTTCTGCTCTTCTACAGCAGTCACATCATTAGTTCTGAAATGGAATTGGCTATTAGCTACCAGTGACTGTTGGCATAAGCCAGATTCCAAAACAAATATTAGGTGTGAGCTTGATCAGATCTTACTTATTGAACCTTTAGCTACTGTCAGAGCTGTTACTGGTAATATTTAAAGGCTCCATGTCTTATTGTTGATGAAGGAAACTGAAACCGTCATTAGCTTAGAGATGGTTGTTAGCTAACGTCGACAAACAACTGACTTCAGCACAAAAGCTAACACAAACATGAATCTTCCACATTGAACCGTCACACAGCCAGAAAAAAAAGGAACATTTAAAGCAAAACGATGGGAGACGGCACTGATTTAAGCTCCATCAGGTTTCGGGTTTGAGTCTCAGCTACGTCCAGTAGAGCTTCACAAAATGTCTTCATATAGAAAAAAAGGTTGGATCTCCGCTACAGGGAACGTTTGACACGGTCAAAATATATGAAGGTCAGTAAACATGTTGCATTTACGGTTTATTCTTTGACTTGAAAGAATACTGTGAGCAGAAACCAACTTGGCCTGTAACAGCATCGTCCGACGCCGGGGACCCAGAGTCCCTCCATGAAAGCTGAAAGAATGGCACAAAGAAACAGATGAGTAATAAGAGCAGAAAAAGCCCAAACAGAACCAGTCCCACATCCACAGAGTCCACGGAACCGAAGCAGGACTCGAGTCTATTTAACCTCAGTCAAACTGTGGACCAGAACCGCGTCCGATCCTCGGGTTTATTGGTAGGAAGTTGCAGAGATCGCATTAAAAAGGATCAAAAACCACAAACTGTGTCCACGCTGAAGCACAAGGTCTGCAAAAGATTCCAACAGTCGTCCTTCCAACCGTCCGGACAGTCCTCCTCTTCTTCCT
This sequence comes from Ostorhinchus rueppellii, assembly GCA_030068375.1. Taxonomy (NCBI): domain Eukaryota; kingdom Metazoa; phylum Chordata; class Actinopteri; order Kurtiformes; family Apogonidae; genus Ostorhinchus; species Ostorhinchus rueppellii. The sequence goes on from JAQQZY010000011.1 coordinate 24,499,124, forward strand.
CGTGTTCTTGTCTAGTTGTACTGGAACTTAAAGTGGAAGCTTCCAGACTCGAAGGGGTTGAAGTGGAAGGGCCACCCGTGCCCCCCGTGTCCACCGCCACCGCCCTGCTGATTCTCCGGGTCCAGAGGATCCTCGCCAGCGTCAAACTTCTGCCTCATTTCTGGAAAAAAAAAACAAAAAAAAAAAACAGGATGGAGTCAAAACCAGAGTCATTCCTGGAAAAAGGTTAAACACCACAGGAAATCTGTCCAATCTGAAGCGCTATTGAAGACCACGCCCAGGTTTTTAAATGTATCCACCACCCTGGTTCCTGACCTGGGTCTGTGAGAACCTCTTTAGCTGATGCAATGTCAATAAACTTCTTCTCTGCTTCCTTTTTCTCAGCTTCTGATTGGAAGTTATCAGGATGCCACTGCTGCGCTAACTTCCTGTACGCTTTGATGATCTCCTGCTTGTTGGCGTTTCTACAGAAAACACACGTTAGTGGTTTAGTGAAGTTCAGACAAAGCTTAAACGCAGTAAAAAAGTATAAAACTATCTGAACCGTTACCTGTTGACACCGAGGATCTTATAGTAATCCCTCTTGCGGGAGATTTTCAGTAGTTTCTGAGCTCTTTCCAGTCCTTCCCGAATATCGTTGCTGTCGGCGTCGAACTCTCTCGCCTCTTGATAGTCTTGAACCGCTGAGGAGTTTTCAAATGAAAGATAGTTATTAAAAAAAAGCGTTGACAGTGAAGCCTTGGCGACGATGAACAGATGAACACGTTTACATGTGTGAAGACATCTGAGTTTTTGGGGGAAATCTAGCTGTTTTAATCCGACTTCTCCTAATCAGATAACTGCTTTTATCGGATAAAGCCGATCAGATTATCCTGCTTATACGATCACTGCAATAATGGGATAATGATGGGAGTGTTAGTGTGGATGTAAACAAGCTTAGTGAAAGGGTCTCACCTCTGGAACTTTGGGTTTCAGTAACGATAGAACTGATTTTACTTCTGCAAACTGATGAACCCGGTCTTTTTAAAATCACCTCAAATTCGTACTTTGTAGGATTTGTGTTTCTGTTTTTTTTTGCTTTTGTTTATAACACTTGTAATGCAGGTGCTGTTGTTAGTGAGGCACCGGTCTATATGTTTGTTATAAATGTGGGTATATAAAAAAAAAACCTGTTAATAAATATATGGTTTTGAAAACACCCATCAGATTACCTTTCTCATATTCCTGGTTGAGTATATAAGCCTCTGCTCGGTCTCGGAGGACGTTGGTGTTGCGGGGGTCTCTCTGGTGGGCTTCTGAACACACATCTATGGCCTCCAGAGCCTGTTTCACCTAAAACACAACAACAGGGACGTGTGTGAGCACAGAACTTGGTGGAAACAGGACCGAAGCACCGAAGGAGCGTCACGGCGACGTTACCTTGACAAGGCAGAAGCAGATCCTCTCTTTGGCCAAGTTGGCGTAAAACTGGACGCTGGACTCCGTCTTCATCACAGACTCATACTTATCAATGGCCTCCTGATACCTGATGATAAAAACCAAGAGGTCAAGTCAAAGTTCATGAAGTCACATTTATGAAAAAACGGCAACTTCATTATAAGAGTAAAGGGACAGAATTCCGCTGTAGCAACAGTCGCTTTTCCATTGGACATCTGCAAAAAACTGTACCAGGAGTCTGGAGTGTCTATGTTGTCATATGAATATATTTACTTTTAGTTTTCAGCATTATTTATTTTGTTTTCAGTACATGACGACTTATTTAATGTCTTTATCCCCAAGAAATTCTAAGTACCCCCTGGGCTTCTTCCACGATGTACCCCCATTTGAGACAGACTGCCATATTACATATAAATACTAAAATACCGGCAAGTAATTTTCGTGTCATAACATTAGTTTCCATCTTTTTTTGAATTTTTAGTCCCCATGTCTTGTTTTTAGGGACCAGTTTCATAGACGCACACACATGTATATTTAAATTCTTCCTTCAGTTCTCGTGGGTCTGTCAGTAAACCCACCGGTACTGTTGTAAACCTTCAGTGCACCCGTCCCGTCCACAGCTGTGGGTCGGACTCACCTGTCCTCCTGGATCAGCTCCTCAGCAGCGTCCAGCTGTTTGCTCAGCTTCTTCACCTGTTTGTAGTGGCTGAAACACTCCTTATCGTCCTGGTCCAGTTTCAGACACTCCCTGATGTGGCTGTCGATGCAGCGACCAACAGAACAACCACCGTTAGAACCACATTTGACCTCAACCCCAGGCTGACTTTACTCGGATTCCGTTTAAAGCCACTCACTTCAGTGATTCGTGGTGTTCTCCCAGGCTGTAGTGGAGCATGCTCAGTTTGAGGAAGGCGGCGCGGTTGTCGTTGCGTAGCCTTGTGGTCGGTGTCAGGTCCTGGATGGCCTTCTGCGGATCTCCCATTCGGATGTAGCAGTCAGCTCGAAGCTCCCGCGACTCAGGATCCCACGGAGAAATCTGGACAAAGTCGAAAGATTATCATGTAGTATGTGTTATGAACTGAACCGACAGGTTTGATTTACGATAAATGAACTGATGTGGGTAAAGTCATTCAGCTGAAACGGTGGATTTGAACAGGAACTGGAACCTGTTTCCTTCATCTTATTTCTTCCAAATGTGTGCAGGCCTTTATTACATCACCTGCAGAAGGTACCAGGCCTTTATTACATCACCTGCAGAAGGTACCAGGCCTTTATTACATCACCTGCAGAAGGTACCAGGCCTTTATTTGACAGAGGTTTGCATTAGAGTTTCTTTCTAATTTCCCATTTACTCAGTAGAACTAGTTGTATTTAAAGTAATATTTCGTTTTCATCTACTCACTGTTTATGATGCTGAAAATTGTGCTTCAGAAGGTTTTCATTTTTTAAGGACATGCACCATTCTTTGCTTCACTGTGGAATTATCGTCTTTCTGGGGCATTTGTTTCTAAATATTCCAACACACACACCTGCAGTGGCTGACCAGTCCAGACCAGTGGTTCTAAACTGCTCTGGTCTTTATCCCAGACCCAGCCTGTGTTTGATCCATGTGTTCACCAACTGCTCTGGTTTCTGTTGGTTCTCTGTGGGAACTAAAATAACGGGGGAGGACTTTGTTTTCCAACTCCAACATAAAGACTCCACCTCTGACAGAACGCCCCGCCCTAACGCCTACACCCCTTGTTCCTAGGCCTGAAACCAGACGGCTCCACCCACCTCTATGACCCTCTCCAACACGCTGATGGTGGTGCTGTAGTCTCCTTGGTGGTAGGCGGCGTGGGCCTCCTCCTGCAGCTCCTCCAGCTCGTTGGCCTTCAGCAGCTGCTCCTGCGCCTCCTCGTGTTCGGGCGAACGCTGCAGCTGCAAACGGCAAAACAAACGTTAACTAATGAGCCAAAGGCAAACACAACTGGGTGGAGTTTCAAGTAGATTGTTATCGTAGAAAACCAACAGGGCGCAGTCGGACTGGACAGGTAAGCAAATGAAATGGAAAACCAGGAGCTGGGAATCTTACCACTGCTTCGAAGTCCTCCCTGGCCTCCTGGGTGTTGCCCTGTTTCAGGAGGATGTTCCCTCTTTGTAAACGAGCCTGAAAGAGCAAGAAATAAAATATAGAACAAGGAGGAGACGGTGAAAAGGACGGATGTGGAAGGTTGAACAGGTTTGAAACATTTCAGAAAGAAGAAATAGGACAAAAAGTCCTGCATGCGTCCGGATACACCCAGAAATAAGTGTTTTTAATGGCTAAGCTCGGGATTTATTTAAAGGTTGGTACCATTTAATAAACAGTTTAAAGGCTCAATAATAGTTTCTGTGGTTAATATTTGCTTATAAAGAAAAAACAATATCTCAAACATTTTGACGTCAGTGGTTCATTGGACATTTATCCTGCTTTAAGTCCAGCAAGTTCAGTTCATCTGCTTAGTAAAGTCAATTATTTAGTTTCTTTTTTCAGACACGTTTAAGTCGGACAAAGACATCTGCTTAAACGTGTCTGGAAAAAAAGAAACTCAAAAATGGACTTTCCTGCTTTAATCTACCGTTAATGATCTGTTATTGGTCAGAGTCACTGAATGTTTAAGTCCATCTTTTAAACACATAATTATAAAAAACACAACAATATTTTATATATAACATACATTTAAAAAGTTAGAATATATGTGTGTATTTTTAGAGCTTGATATATTTATTTCAATTTTAATTTATTATTTACATATAGACTGGTTGTTTAAAATCTAAATATTTTTTCATTTATTTAATTGTTGTCTAGTGTTAATTGATTTAGTCTAGTTTCCCCCTCTGTGTGTGTGTGTGTGTGTGTGTGTGTGTGTGTGTGTGTGTGTGTGTGTGTGTGTGTGTGTGTGTTAAAAGTCCCCTGTTTTCTGTTCTTTTGTTGTAGTTAGATTAAGTTTTTTCAGTTAAACCTTTTTGATATGTTGACTTTTGGACCCGATTTGTTACTGTTAAAATATGATTTTTAAATAAGCTAAATAAGCGCCGTTAACCTTTAACTCAGTTTGTGTTCTCAGTGTGTTCCTCGCCGACCATCGGTGCCTTATATATTTATAGCCTCATGCCATAATTGCCCGAGTCATATTTTTGGATATAATTGTGATATTTATACTATTTACACTATGAGGCTAACTCACTCTATCATCCATCCATCCATCCATCTCACATATACATCTATATACACATTTATTTATTTTTCTTTCTTAGATTTGCACGGAGCCACTGTAACACACAATAATTCCCCCCGAGATTAATATAAGTTCTGGTTCTGGTTCCGTCTAAGCCACAGTATCAAATCAGTGCTGGTATTAGACATAAGAGTTCTGGTTCTGGTTCTGGTCTGGTTTTCAGCTGATGTTTCCGGTGAACTCACGGCCAGGAAGTCCGGTTTGAGCTGGATGGCCCGGGTCAGGTCTGGGAGGGCCGACTTGGACTTGCCCATGGCCAGGAACACCGCTGCTCGCTTGTAGTAGGTCAGGTAGTTCTTGGAGTCTCCCTCTGGAGGGAAACAGAGTGAGTGTGAGGACCTGCTGTTGTGGTTCAGGGACAAGGCGGGTTTGTTTGGGTCTGAATGTGGGTCTGTTCTGTGGCGTCGCTGAAACCTTACCCACTGCAGAGTGGTAGTGGGACAGCGCCTCGGCCAGCTGACCGGCCGCCAGCAGCTTACGGCCCATCTCCAAGTGGTGCTCGATCTCCACATGGGTCGCTCCCAGGACGCCTGAAACAGAGGAGCAGCGTTAACCCTGTGGTCCCCCCACAGACGACCTTTAACCTCCGACCTGTCAGAGGAACGGCAGTATTTTTCATACTGTTTGGATTTCATCAACTTAAGTCACAAAACAAAACGACCTGTCAAATTTTAACCATTTAAATGCCATGTTTGTCGTGTATGAAAACCAGATTTTTTAATGCAACCCCCCCCCCCATTTTTTAAAAATTTTCTACAGAAAAATTTGCTTAGTTATTTTCTTATGTTTTCATCCTGGCATGTCAATAATTACCAGGTTCAGGTTATTTTATTTCTACCTGTGGGTTGATTTGTTTTGCAGACAGGTGGGTTCATCCTTTACACCAGGGCTGTCAAAGTCATTTAGTTCAGGGGCCACATATACGTAAACATAAACATGAAAACAAAGTGTGACTTCATTTGCACATTTGAAGACTAGAGGAGGAAGTAGAATCTGATAAATTCATTTTCAGTCAAGATCCAGATTAGAAAAACATCTACATCTATATTTATCCTGTTCGTTTAAAATGACTGAGTGTGTTTAAATAAACCAGTTCCTCCTGTAGGCGTTTCCAGGCAGAACTAGGGGCGTTAGAAAATATCAGTTCTGCAATATTTCTTTTTCCAATACTGTATCATTATTAAAAAATACTGTATTGATATTTTTAGATATTTGTTCAAATGCAGATATAGCAGAAGTTCATTTTTACTTTGTTTTCTTTGTTTTTGATATTTTAATAATTATTATTTAACACAGTTTTATTAAATAATGGTTATTTGAATCATCCTAAAAGCACTTTTTACTGTCTGAGAGGCAGATGTTAGTTCCTCTGTTGGGAATTACACAAAATAATGTTATGAACTAATAGAATATGAACATTTGAGCAGGATCTGAAACTGGAATGACTGTAATCGTATCACTAGATTCTTGCCGATACACAGCCCGAGTAATGTGATTTGGAGAAATCAGAAGAACACACCTACATATCCAACAAAACTCTCATGTCTTCACACATGTAAACAGGTTCAGCTGACTGATTTAGATTTTTTACAACTGCACATGAAAAAAAAAACAAAAACCTAGATATAACAGAATTTGCAGTGATATCGTGATCTGAAGAAAAAAGGTAAAGAAACAATAGTCATTTTTCCGTCAACCCTCAAATGTTGCAAATACAAGCTGCACATAAAAATGTACCCAATGAAAAGACGACAATTTTGCCAAAACTCATTTTTTGATCAAAAGTTTTTCTGCTGGTAAGAGGTGGGTTTTTTTGGGCATTGTGAAATTGGTATATTACACAAAACTGCAATGGAGAGCTTTTTTCACACGTAGAGTCATGTGAATAAAACAAAAAACGAATGTGGATGAACGTTACAACAAAAGAAGAAGAGTTCTTCCAGAAACATGGTGCGGTATGTGAGGACACACCAGGAAACTGAATAATGGAATAATTTAG
>JAQQZY010000011.1:24579655-24590196 GCA_030068375.1 Ostorhinchus rueppellii
ATGATCCGTACCTTCAGCTCCATCTAGTGGATGAAAGTACAAACACTGCCTTGGCGGAGGTCTGCGCTCTGAGTGCTGCTGTAGTTCCAATGAGTGTTTTTCGCTTGAACACTAAATGTAACTGAGGATCATGGCCGGCCGTTTATTTCCTGTGAAACAGTGAAAGCTCCTGTCTGTGCCGGTGCGTGTGGAAGTGGGTGCTCATCAGTATTCAGCTGTGAGCGACTGTGGGGGGACAAATAAATCCTCTTTCAACACAGATAAATGACTGGAGAATTCTAATTATGTTATGAGCGAAGGGCAATTTTACTGCGTTAGATTCAAACCTACTTGATTCCTTCTGCAGGGACGGAAGCTGCTTATCATCGGAACCACCAGCAGGAAGGACGTGCTGCAGGAGATGGAGATGTTGGACGCCTTCAGCACCACCATCCACATCCCCAACATCTCCACCGGGGAGCAGCTGGTGGACGCCTTAGAGGTACGAACACGCACGCACACACGGAGCAATCGGCGTGGGCTTTCATGGAATCCAGCGTACACGCACAGGGAGCGGCTGCGAGGTAAAGCGGCGAACTCAATCAAGGACACGCCGTTAAATGTGATGAATTATGGAGTCACGCTTAAGTGCACATTCATTCGTACGCACACGGCCTTCATTTGAATGCAGGAGCCGACTTGAACCAACCTTCATCCTTGTTGTGTTTGTTGTCTCTGTAGCTGCTGGGGAGTTTCACGGATAAAGAGAGGGCCAGCATCGCGCATCAGCTGAAAGGAAAGAGGGTCTGGATTGGCATCAAGAAGCTCCTGGTGCTCATTGAGATGTCCCTGCAGGTACACAAGAGTCAACAACACAGACATGAGAAGAGCTGTTTGGCAGTCCTGTTGTGTCCGTAGGATTCAGAGGACGTACGCCGGTGCATTCACTGATGTCCGTTGTGCTCATTACCTTCCTTAGTGCATTTAATCCTGTACAACCTGACCCGTCAAAAAGTAGCCTCAAGAACAAAGAGTTTTTCTATTAGACAAAATGTATACAAAATCCACATTAAACATTTCACCGTATTATATTTTTGTATCACATTTTGATACATTACGTGTGTTTATGAAGCGCCTTATATTCCTGCAGTACCCAAATCTGATCCATGTTTTTAACACAAGTATATGATGAAGAATCAATGATCAAGTAACTATGCAGACTTATCAAAACACAAAAAGAATAACAATATAAATGAACTTTTTCATGTAACTTTTTGAAAATGACCAAAGACTTTCCTGCTCTAACGGTGTTAATGACTTAACCCGTAAACATCTAAACTGTTGAATTCCTGCTGATCCATTAATTCTATCAATCATGTCAATAATTGGTGTCAAATACAGTTCTGCATCTGTTCATGGGCATCAGATATGACCATATTTGGACGTTCAGAGGCTCCGTAGTTACCATGGAAACATTGTCATCTTCTCCAACATTGATTCACCAGTAAAACCCATGGAGTTGGATCAATTACAGTGGATGGACACACTGGGTTTATGTTCAGTTAATGATATCTTTGCTGAAAAAGTCACTTTTTCTTGTTTTCTCTGTTTTTGATATAATAATACTCAACTTTATTCAGAATATTAATGAACATCTACATGATCAATAAATTAACTAGAAAAGCACTCGAAGAGCGCAGACCTCTGCCAAGATAGTGTTTGTATTTTTTTTTTGTAAGGTAGTTTTAGTACTTTCCTTCACACGATGGCGGTGAATGACCTCATATGCAACTCTGTGCCATCATGCCACCATATCTCACAATGATAAAGAATCCTTTAAAAAGTTCCTGGATCCAGACGGTGATTCAAAACGCCTCCAAAATTTAATCATCTCTTTCTTGACCCAGAGTGGACATACCCCGAAAATTTCATCATAATCCGTCCACAAGCTTTTCAGTTATGTTGCTAACAAACAAAGTCGGATGGTAACAAACAAACAAACGCACAGTAACACATAACCTCCTTGGCAGAGGTACTATGCATGTATATCTACACTAGTTAATCTCCATTAAAGTTACATCTACACTAATTAAGAAAATATGTGATTTTCACTGAAAAAAAAGCTCTATTACAGAAGATAATACTATAATAAATGGTAATAAATAAGTTAAAGATTAAATACAGAGAAAAGTACATTTAGGCGATGTCACAGAAAAAAACACAGAGTCTTTATGTGTTACTATCTGCAGGATCTTAATATGTAAATGCACATAATATTACATTTTCTTTTGAAGACTTTTTAGGAACTCAACTCACACTGTTCAGTTCATTGGTGATGGCGAGGGAGTCTGTTGGCAGCGAAAGGCTGAGGTCGGACAGATATCCCAGCAGCCTCTTCTCCAGTTCAGGGTCTGGTGGTTTTTCAGTCTCTTCCTGAGATGGAACTGGAGCGGACGGAGCTGGGCTGTCACTTCTGGCCGTGGTACTATCTGTGCTGCCTCCAGCATCTGAAGGGAACAAGACAATAGGAAATATTTATCTGTTAGATCTCACGACCTGGTTACAAATACAAATACATTAATTGACTCATTAGATCTAGCACTCGCTAGATCCCCAACCAAGAACTGAAATTAACTGTGTGTGTGTGTGTGTGTGTGTGTGTGTGTGGGGGGGGGGGGGGTTTGTTCAATTTGTCCAATACATGTAATTGTATTATCTTGTTATGTTGTGAAAACAATCAAAAAGAATGTTGGCAAAAAAATGTAATCAGTAATGTAATACAAGTACTATAATATTAATGTAACTCCATAACTTTCAATTACTTTTGGATTACTTCAATATCAAATATGCTAATAAAGACAAAAGAAACTAAATAACAGTAAAATGACTAACTATTGTGTGATGCAAAACAACTGAACAATGTAATATTGTAAAAGAAATTAATACTTTCGAAATAAGAACAAATGCATGAGATATTATTCGGCTTGTACAAATTAAAAGTTTGGGCCTACAGAACAGTATCAAAAACAGAAAATTTCCTGTAAAAAACACAAAATGCTCTTTTTTTGAGTTTGCTACACAGATTAAGAGCGCCCACAATATTTTTCAACAAAGCAGATGTCAACTTACTGAATTTTCAAAAATGAAATAAAAACACCATTAATCAAAATTAATGTAAAGTACAACTATTTAAGACCATAAAGCAAAACTTCATTTCCAGCCTGGACATACCCGCCGACAGTTGTCCCGGGTCTTTCCGCCGCCGCTGCAGCCTCTCCCTCAGGGAGTCCAGCTGCTTCTTATGCGCCTGGATGTTGCTCCATGTGTCCGACATGACGAACCGGACTCAACACAAAAACCAAAGCACCGCGAACCAGGAGAAGTTTAACCACAAACCCAATCAATGACTGAGTGCTTCATGAAGCGAAAACGGACGGGAGAGAAGAATGTACGGTACGTGGCAAAATGAGGTCGGGTCGGACCCGTGAAATTAAAGGTTCCGCCTAGATCGTAATTTGAATAAATGCACAAATCTGGTGGTTAATTGTACGAAATACAATAATCATTATCATTGTGTAATTAATAGCTATGTCTTCGTGAATAAAAATAAAATAAAAATAAATAACGGAGTTCTTTTTTTGAGGGGATGTAGTTATTCGGACTCATTACGCGGATGGATTTCTACAACTTCCGGCGTCGCTAAAATTAAAAGCCCGTTTCCTCCGCAGTCAAACCTTCTGAAACTGCGGCAATTCCACGTCGAAATGGTCACTATTGCACCGCATAGAAACATTACTAATATTACAGGCTTGTATTTAACACTTTTCTCTTAATCTGTCGCATTTGGCCTGACTCCGGCGGCCGTTTTCCCGCTACGAAACAGCGGCTCCTCCAGGTAAAGATGGCGGAAGTGGAGAAGAGTGGAGAGCTGAGCAAAGACAAAAACGAGCTGCAAATTCTAAAGGTAACACTTTAACTCGAACTATCGTCATCATCATAACCTAAACTGACTGTGTCTGCGGCCACATTTAGTTGGTTTGTGTCAGTGTTGATGACGGGTTAGTTTACCCACTATTCATCTCGTGAGCTCGTTACTATAACAACTGGCAGCAGCTGTCATGCTAACTGACATGTTAACGACCTTTTGTTATTTTATATCATATTTATGTTCACCGTGTGCACGTTCATGTATAAGTAATGACATTTATAATTACGCACATTAATAGTTGCATATATTATCAGCTTCACAGAGGTCTGTAGTTTGTTTTTTAAGGGGAGTGACCTGCTTCTTGCTGACTCATCAGTTGTCTGTTCGCCTTCAGCTTTCATTGCACCAGTTTTCCTCTAAAACCAGTTTTTACATAAACCTACTTATAAAACCACAGCATTTCATTCATACCTGTCATGGCTATGTGCTTTGAGATCCCCTCCACACGTTAGAAGACATGACAGTCAGTACTCATCTTTTCATCTCAGAGAAATAATGAGTTTGATGCTTTTTTTCTCACAAGAATCCCTGTTAAAAATGACTAAAACTTGTTAAAATAGACTGGTTTCTCTCTGTTATCTACTGTGGTTATTCTGCATTTACACTGAGTGATAGCTGTTGAAGGATGTGGGTGATGTTGCTAGTGCTGCTTTTCACATCGTGCAACTTGAGGAAGAATCAAAAGAACAGACCTCTTATTTTAGCTTTAAATTTTCTACTGCTGTAAAAGTCAAATATTTTCCTCATTAGTGTACGTAACCAATATAACTGAGCAATACTACAATTAGAACACAGCAGTAATTTAACACAAATGAACAGTGAACATATAGAAAAACGTAGCATAAAAAAACAGTGACACAAAAAAATGAATAACAGTCTGCACTTGCTTGTTGTATTTTGCTGTTAACTGAAATGTCCCCATGGTGGGATAAATAAAGTCTGATCTTAAATGAAATCAAAATCTTCTACTGCAGCTAACCAACTGATCTGGCATCCAAATTCAACTAAGTTGTGACCTATAACAAAAATTGTAATTAAAAAAAAAAGCTGAAAACCTGTAAATATCTATAATTACATCTTCTCTCTAGATGGAAGTCCTTGTTTTACTCAGAACACACACTGCCTCATCCTCTACCTGAAACCATGATGGCTAATTTGTCCAGGTGTATTGACTGTACGGGCTTTCTAATGGGTTTTTGTGACATGTACTAGTCTTTTAGTAAAGCATTTTCTTTTCTGTGCCTCTTGAAATATATGCATGGTGTTACATTGTGCAGAGTTTACAATAAAATATTAAATTCTTGTTCCAAGTTTGTGGAACAACCAGTCAACATGACCCTGACACAGTTTATATCAGGTGTTAAACATGCGGCCCGGGGGCCAAATCCGGCCCACCAAATGGTCCAGTCTGGCCCCTGAGATGAATTTGTGAAATGCAAAAATGACACTGCAGATATGAGTCATTTTAGTTCAGGTTCCACATACAGACTAATTTCATCTGCAGTGGGTCGGATCGGTCAAATACGATCATAATAACCTATAAATACTCACAACTACATGTTTCTCTATGCAAATGTAGATATTTTCATGTCATTTTACTGTATTTACACTAAAACAAACTATCATTTCGCAAACATGTGAATAACCTGAACAAATATGAACATTTAGAAATGTCTGAAGTAGGGCTGTGCAATTAATTGAATTTTGATCACAATTTCAATTTTGTTGTCAAACGATCTCAGAACTCATAATTGAGTTGATAGGATTTATTTTCCATTTTTCTTTACACAATTTCTGAGACACGCATGCACAATATATTCTGTTCCATTGCAAAACAGCTGTAAAGTACATATTTGTAGCCAAAATGTATTCTCGATTTGAATGTTTTGCATAAAGAATCAATAACAAAATGTTTTGAGAGAGAAACGCTGAATAAATGGATTGTGAAACTCAAAATTAATCGTTTGAATAATCATGACTTCAATTTTGACTAAAATAATTTTGATTCTGATTTTTTTTTTTTTTTTTTTTTCATAATCGAGCAGCCCAAGTCTGAAGTGCAAGTTTAACAATATTCTGCCTGTTACTAAATGTTTTGTTTATTTTTAGATCCACTGTGATCTGTAAGTTGTAACCTACACATGTAAATGATAAACTTGAACATAATATTGCTAAAATTGCACTTAGTTTTCTTTAGATTTTCAGTTTGTTCATGTTATTTACATTGTTTTAAAAGGCTAGTTGGTAGATGTAAACATTTTCATTGCATAACGTAACTTGTTTTGCTCTAAAACATAGAGGAAAGTTTGGAGTTGACATTATTTATATACTATTATGTTATAATTTCACTGGTCCGAACCACTTCAGACCAAATTTGGCTTAATGTGGCCCCTGAACTGAAATGAGTTTGACACCCCCGGTTTACATAATACATTGGAATAAACATTATATCAGAATGTTGTTAACAGGCTTATAACTGTGTTGCTAGTAACATTTTTAGTTCTTAATCAGTATTATTAGTCATTAATCTACAGGTTCATATGACTGAACATTAGACTATTCTTGGGTTCTTTTTCATGTTGCATCCACTCACCCTCTTCCGTCTTCATTTTCTTTCCTCATCAGGAGCTTGTGGATGAACTATATCATTTTAGAGACTGTTATTTTGAGACTCACAGTGTCGAAGAAGCTGGAAGGAAGCAAAGCGATGTCACACAGGAGTTAGAAAAAACACTAAAGAAGCTGGAGGAGAAGGAAGGTGTGTGTTGTATTTGTATAATCGTACTCTTGGAAACGTACTTTAACTGTGCAGTAATATTCACCTGACTCGTCTGTATTCCTGCCACTTACCCACAGAGTGTTTCAAACATAAGGCAGAGTATCTGCTGCAGAAAGGCCGGTGTCTAAACGTAGCTCCAGACTTCAGTGCCGTAGCAGAGGAGTGCCTTTCCCGGGCTGTGAAGCTGGAGCCTGGGCTGGTTGAAGGCTGGAACTCATTAGGAGAACAGTACTGGAAGAAAGGAGACCTGACTGGTGCTAAGAACTGCTTCACCGGAGCCCTGCAGCAGGTACCGAGTGGACGGAGAAAGCTATCCGTTATTATGCTACCTTCACATGCTATGGGAATTATGGTAAATGCTAGTTACGAATTTAAAATTTGCACATGAACGGCTCCTCATGTTGTATTTTCCACTGGAGAACCGAGATGAAAATAACCTTTGACCTTTTAAACATGGTAGAACGCAACAAGGGATTCATGTTCATGGCCAATGATAAACACTGCTTTACTAATGTTCTGATGTTGTGAGCTGATGATTTTGCACAATTATAGCATACACAATTTGGAAAAAAAAACAAAAAACATTCAGTATCATGAATTAACACGTCCAAAACTGTGTAACCCAAATATCAGGTCACGATAAATTGTGTCTGCCATTTTTCATTATACTATGACAAGAAAAGCACTTGAACACAATGCACTTGTGATTTCAAATTCACAAGTGGAAATGATCATCTTCCCAACAGCACCTGAAGGCAGCATTAGACTCCATTTAGACTTAAGTGTAAAACTCCAAACACCGTGGGACTTACCAGCCCGTGCTTTACTATTTTCTGCAGAGTAAGAATAAAGTGTCTCTGCGTAACCTGTCCATGGTGCTGAGGCAGCTCCCCACGTCCAACGCCGACGCTCACGGTAAACAGGTCCTAGAGAGTGTGGACATGGCCAGACAGGCTGTCCAGATGGATGTCACCGATGGGACGTCCTGGTGTGAGTAGAGCATGACAAGGAAATCACAGAAACGTTAAGGGTGGCATTTTAACACCGTCTGTTGATCAACAGACCCAACTTGTAAAAGAGATGATGCATGTGTAAGTGAAACGTAAATCTGGCCACTGATGTAACATAAACCTTTCACGTTATTGGCCCAGTGCTTTTGTCAAATGTTTAAAAACAATTGCACTTCTATACTTGGCAGAAAGCAGCATTGGCTCAGTCATATTTTTATAAATCAGTTTAGGAAGCAAAAGGACGATATGATGAAGGCAAGATAAAAGAACACCAAAGAAAATAAGACCAGGATGAACTGGTGATAAATAAAGATAAAAGATGAAGTACATGTTAAAACAAGAAGACAGAAAAAGATGGCAAACGAAAGGTGTTAAAACAACATGATCGAAGATGTACGGTGCTTAACAAATGTATTCTTCCACCTGTCATGAAAACATAAATAACTTCATAGTTTATCAAAAACTGGTTTCAAATTAACAGTTTCATTGTTATTCCTACAGAAAATGACCAATTAGAATAATAAAAAAAAGTCCTTGTTGACAAATAATACCCATAAATGTCCATATTTAGTGTGTCCACCTTTGGTGCAGATAACAGTTTCCATTCTTGCTGCCATTGTTTTGATGTAGTTTTACACAGGAATGCAAGATAATAACTGGAATTGTACAACTTCATCCAAAATAGTCATTTGCTGCTGCATTTCCCTTAAAAACATTAAAGTGTAAAATGTATGGATAGTAACAATAGTTATATTTTAACATTAAAGATCTGGTTTGGATAAAAAGATCTGTCATATACTGGTGGAAGAACCATTATAGAAACAGAAAAAGAGATTTAGGTAAACAGAAATACTGTTCAGTTATGGACACCTTAGACTGGGCAGAGCTGGAAGAATACATTTGGTAAACACTGTAGAAATGTCAAACGTATGTTAAAATAAGCTGATATGCTGTTGTATAAGTGGATTTAATGTTTTGTTCTACAGATATTCTGGGAAATGCTTATGTGTCCCTGTTCTTCACCTGTGGTCAGAATCCACAGTTGTCTCAGCAGGCTCTGAGTGCCTATGCACAGTCTGTGAGTACACACACACACACACACACACACACACACACACTAGTCTGTTCGTATACACACAGACTGGTTGCACTGCTGTATTTCACTGACCCTGTCTCTTGTCTTGTCCTGTAGGAGAAGGTGGACCGAGCTGCCTCCTGTTACCCAGAGCTCCATTTTAATCGGGCCACTCTGTTCCAGTACGAGGAGATGTTCGGCTCAGCGCTGGGAGGCTACAGCCGAGCAGCGGCATTGGACCCAGGCTGGGACGAGCCTCCGGAAAGAGAGAAGCAGCTGCTGGAATACCTGGAGAAGGTCACAGAACTCATACAGAACAAGGTTAGAGGAGCCCAGAGCCCATCAGAGCAGAAAAGATCCAGAATGTTCCTGTTATTGTATCATTAAACAAAGACTAATCCTGTTCATGGACAATTTTCACTACACTTTAAAACAGGGATGTCAGACTCATGATAGTTCAGGTTCCACATTCAGACCAGTAAAACAATAACATTATAACCTAGAAATAATGACAACTACAAATGTTTGGCTTTGTTTCCGAGTGAAAAAAGTAAAATTACACCATGAAAATTATTACATTTACAAAAAACTATTCTTGTCAGTAATATGAACCTGAAATTATTATTAAGAAAAAAATTTGCAATTTTTTTACAATATTATGCTTCATCTGTTCATTTTCACATGACCCACTTACAGACCCCAGTGGATCTACAAATACACCAAACATTTATTACCAGGCAGAATATTGGCACAATTAAATTTATTTTTGTGGGACATTTCAGGTTGTTTGTATGATTCCCCTTTATTGTGAAAGAACAGTTTGAAAACATAAATACTCTTGTATAATTGTACTTTTTTTTTTTTTTTAACACAAAAACAAACAAAAATTTGTAGTTGTCATCATTATTGTTATTATGACAGTATTTTACTGGTCTAATCCACTTAAGATAATACTGGTCTGGATGTGAACCTGAACTAAAGTGATGGTTGATATTGAGCGTCATTTTTGCATTTCACAAATTCACTCCATGGGCTGGATTGGACCCTTTGGCAGCTGGTTTTGGCCCGTGAGCCATATGTTTGACACTCCTGCTTTAAAGTGATGAGTTCTCTGAAGTGTGGTTGTGTGAGGTGTAAACGTCAGTCAGCTCAGAGGAACACGGGAGAACCAGTACAGAACCAGTACAGAACCAGTGATCCAACCACAACAACACTGTGTGAGTCTGTTAGTAGCAGCCCACCTTAAAGAATAAACCAGTGTCAGTTTCGTGTATAATCTGAGCTCTTCATCAGTGCAGATACAGTTGTTGAGTCCCTGTTCAGCCTCATGGGGGCAGCAGAGTGCAGCGGCGTCTCCATCCTGTCCCTGACGTCCCATCTGTTTCTGTCCAGGGGAAGGTGAAGGCTCGGCGATTGCGGACGATGCTATCTAACCTCAGTACGTCGGCCCTGGGCCCCTGCTCGTCCCCTCAGTTCCGGTCCCCGGGGGGCCGTGTGGGCAGCCTGGAGCCCCGGACCCTGTCCTCCCTGGGACATGGACACAACGCCGGAGTGGCCGCCCTGGGTAAAGTGGTGTTCAGCTTGGCCTCAGAGGGACGCATGGCTTTGTGAGTACACCTTCTCAACAGCTGGGTTAGATGATAATAATAATAATAATAATAATAATAATAATAATAATAATAATAATAATAATAATAATAATAATAATAA
>JAQQZY010000011.1:24594545-24614763 GCA_030068375.1 Ostorhinchus rueppellii
TAACGGAATATAAACATCTAAAATTATGTTTCACAATAGAAAAAATGTTAGAATCAAAGGAGAACACAAAGTTTTATCCTAAAAATCAGAAGCCTTGGAGTTCTTCAAACACACTTTCACTGAGACTAAGATTAAGATTAAAATGTACCTGGACTCGACCTGAGAACACCTGAGAATTTACTTATTTGACATAAAGTTGTATTTTTCCAAATCTATCATCTCTGTAAGTAGCTTTTTTTTTTGGCATCTGATCTGGCAGAGTTAATATTACAATTAAATACATAAATCATATCACAGAGTTAGAATTACAAGCACTTTACAAACTGTGAAAATATAACATTGAAATTCAAGCATTTTCAAGGATTCCAAACACCCACATGAACCCTGTGTATACCATCATAAGTTATTCCACATTTATATATTGGTTTTGTTTTGTTTGGGGTTTTTTGCTTAATTTTATGATCATTTTCCACATTTTTTGATAATTTTTATTCACTTCGCTTCATTTTGTTCTTGATTTTATTCTTTTTTTCATTTGAAGTTTCTTCATTTTATTATTTTCCTCATATTCTTCATTATTTTTACTCAGTTATCTTCATTTTCTTGCTTATTTTCTTCATTTTTGCTTATTTTAATAATTATTTTCCCCATTGTTTTACACATATTTATTGGTTTGTGTCCGTTTATCCAGTAGTTTGTAAATGTTCCAGTATAAAAAAAACCTGTAACGTGAATGAACAAAGATTGTTTCATTCCTTTGGACTTAAACCCATTCTATCATTAATTCATATTTAAACCATTTACTGTATCTGTGAAACTCCAGAAAACCAGCATTTGGACTGAAACTACATTTATTACACAAACTGGGAAAAGACTGACGACTGTTATTATAGAGGTTTTTAACTTGTAGACCAGTACTGGTGTTCAGTTGGTCATTGGCTAATCTTTCATTTAATTGAATTTAATTATTTCATTTAATTCAGTGTTTTCTCCATCAGTCTATGTTCAAGTATACCATCCATGACGCTACATAACGTCAACATTAGCTCCAACATAAACACAACACCGTGGATTAACTTCTATATGACAGCAGAGAGTGGATACCCAGAATGCATCTTGATTTCTATGAGTTCCAGGTCATTTTACCCAGTTTTCCTGTGTCTCAGACATAACCCAGACTGAAATCAACTTCACTTCTGTTACTTTATGTGAAATATTTAATAACCTGTTGGTGTCACATACACTACAGCTACTTGTCAATATTTAGTTTTATTGTTAAAGTGAATAAACGACCATTTTGAACATTTATGGACAAACACAAGCAAGAAATTCCGTTAGTAACAGACAGTTCATTCTGTCTGAGTCTCAGACCACAGTGACTATGGACAAGTCAGACATCAAGAATTAAACCCTCAAATTCGATATATCCAGCAAATTCGTTTTGTCTACTTATGATGAATGCAATTTTTTTGGTTTATTTTTTACAGAAAAGTTTAAGGTAAAAAGACATCCCCTATTTAAACTTGTCTAAAAAAAAAAAAGAAACCAAAAAAATTGCATCAAATTAAGAGGAAAAAATCAGTATCTCAAAAATGAAGCTATAATAACTGTAACAAAAGTCATAATATTACAGGAAAAGTCAAAATCTCATGAGAATAAAATGAAATTAAAAGTGTAGTTGCAATTTCACCTGCATGAAATACCTCAACAGATATTAAAAGGTCAAATGGCAGCTGAAGCTTAAATATTAAAACTGAATTTACACCAACAGAAGCTGCTGTGTTTTGTTTTGTTTTGTTAGTTTTTCTTCTGGGATGTTTGACCATTTTTTCCTCATTTTAAGAAGTATACAAATTTCTCTTGTAATTTTACCATTTTATTCTTATATTCTTCTTTTGGAATTCATTCTGTTAATATCACCAATTTATGCTGGAAATACTGACTGTGCTTTGAAGATACTGCAGTTTTATATTATATATTTTATATTTGACAGTTTTTCCTTCAAAATATTTCAATTTTATTCTTGTAACCTTTGACTTCTTTCTTGAAATATGAGTAATTTCTTCTCTAAATATGATGACTTTGTCCTGGAGATATTACGGCTTTGTTCTTGTAGTTGTGTACTCTTTAACTGCTTTGACATATTGAGTTGATTCTTGATGTATCAGATTGTTTTTAATCCTCACTGTGGCTTTAATGGTCCTTCCTGAATCTAAACTGGTTAAATCGGTTTCTGATAACAGACTGTTCCTACACCCACAGTAAGTCTTTAACACCTGAGAAATCAACACATTAAATTAAATCTAATCGTGTTTTCCCATTAACTCGGCCCCACAGAACATTCCATTGGTCTTATCTGCTCTGGCGTTCATCTCAGGGCTTCTTGAACAGGGTCCGGCCTCGGTCCCGGACTGGGGAGTTGAAATGGAAGAAGGGTTTGGCAGCGTCGGCATCGGGGCAAGAGAAGAACCTGGTGTCAGTGTCGTGGGCGGAGATTAAAAAGGACAGGTTCCTTTGGGGCGTGGCCACCTGGGCTGGACCTGGGGAACACATGGGAGGAGACGGATGAGGACAGAACTCCCACCACTGTGGTTCTGTAGTCGCTTTTCATCAGACATATGTGCGAAACTACCGATATTTACTAAATGTCGAAAAACGTGTGTAATGTCGGTTTTTCCATTAAATAACAAAAGCAATGATTTATTTATTTATTCTCACAGATCTATCTGCTACTAAATTATTCAATTATTCAGTTTCCTGGTGTGTCCTCACATACCGCACCACGTTTCTGTTAAAACTCTTCTTCTTCTCTTCTTTTAACATCTGTCCACATCTAGGTTTTTTATTCAAATGACTATTTGGGAAAAAAAAAAACCAAAGCTCTTTCCACTGCAGTTTTGTGTAATACACCAATTTCGCAACACCTGAAAAACCATCTCTTCCTAGCACAAAAACTTTTAATAAAAAAAAAAAAGAGTTTTGGTGAAATTGTCATTTTTCCATTTTATACGGAAGTTTTATTTGCGATATTTCAGGGTCAATGGAAAAGCGACTACTGTATCTCTTCTGCTCTTCTACAGCAGCAGCATGACATGAAGTGCAAAGTGTGCATGATTCACTCCCCTGGATACTGGAGGTTAAAGACAGTTATTCAATCCACTGAACATCAAATAAAAGATAAAATGACATGAACACGACACAAAATAACTCAAACTTTTACCCTTTGAGGACATTTTAGAGCCTGAATAAAGGCTGAAATATACCAATTTTGCAACACCCGAAAAACCACCTCTTGCTAGCACAAAAACTTTTAATCGAAAAACAAGTTTTGGGAAAATTGTCGTTTTTCCATGAGGTAAATTTTTATGCGGAAGTTACATTTGCGATATTTAAGAGTGAATGGAAAAGCAACTTGTGTCTTTGACAGAGGTCCATTTTGTCAGTTTAAACACGTTTTCAATGTTGTTGTGATTAAAACATGACCATGAACCTGTATTTTACACCTGTTATTTCCATGGATTGATAGGATTAGTAGATCAACAGGTAGTAAATTCAGGTTCAGGTTCTTTAAAGCTAGTGTATATGTTTGTGTTCCTTTACTTCAGTGGTTTTGTTTTCCAGTGTGTTTTAGGGTCAAAACAGGTGGAAGAACAGAAAAAGACACAGACAGGAACTGAGGTTTGACAGGTTTGGACTAAATAAGGCAATGAACATCAATCAGTCATTTAGGATGTTGAAGATGAACTATGAACTGGAACAAACTGAACAACAACAACAAGGATTTGAATTGGGCCCAGTAGTTCATCTTTAGGGCTCTTTTTTATAAATCTTTTTTAATAAATGGTTTGACACTTGTTTTACTCCATACAGCAGTTCCACAGTAAAAACTCAGTAAAAACACAGTAAAAAAAAAAAAAAGGGGGGGGGGGGGGTAGTATCACCACAACACTTGAAACAATAGGAAAAGCAAAAAATGACAAGGAAAACATCTATTTTACAGTGAGTAAGTCTCACTCACTGCTCTGTGTTTTACCCCCATTACACAGGCGGTGGGAGATGAACTGAGCATGCTCAGATGTGAATGGAAAGAACAAGGTCTATTCTATCAGCACATTTTGAAATTTTTCCTATTGAGTAAACAGTTGAATTTTTACAGATATTTAAAATAAATCATACATTCAGAACATTCACCACAGACACATTAGGAGTTAAAGGGTTAATGTGTCTACGTCTCCTGACAGTGGGGTCATACTGTTCCTAACCTGCATGAAAATATGTCACTAAATAAATGATAGTTTCAACTTCGGCTCAGTGTCCGTGTTTTTCCTTGTATTTAAACACCGGTGAGTGGAAATGGAAACGTTGTGTGCAACAGTTTGGAGTTAGTTCTGTTCTTACCTGCGCTGAAGTCCTGAGGTTCTGGTTGTGGGATGTCCCGGTCTCCACCCACCACCATGTTCCTGAGCCTCAGGGAGTCGTAGAGTCCCTGGAGTTTCTGGTACTGTCGGTTCCTCTCCATCAGCTTCTCTGACACCTCGCTGTACTTCCTCTTATACTCCTCCATCACCTCCATCACACAAACACCACACAAGCTCAGCTCTAATCTGTCGAAACAGTCCGACATCTGGAATATGGTCGCACACATTTTGATTAGAGTAAAGAGAAAAGGTTAGAAAATGCTGTTCATGTCTGAGATCATGAATAAACACATGGGAATAAATGGTTTTCAGTATTAACAGGTACATTTTTATTAATATGCACCTGAATTTAAGGGCATTTCCTCAGTCAAACCACATGAAAACCTCTACTATAAAAAATAAATAAGGAAAGGAGGAAGGTTCAGTGTCCATTATCCAAGTAGAGTAAAGTGTAAAGTATGTTCTGCCACATCCCAGAATGGAAATCACACCGACTACCAGGGCTGTTCAGGTGGACCAAGGCTGGAAAAGGTCGAAGAAAAATTTTCTCTTCATTGTTTTGAAGAATGAATCTCACCCAGATTCTGTATCCATGAATGAATACTGCTCACATCTGTACAGATTTATACTTGTGGTTCTAATTTATGTAGCACTGATTGTTTTTTTAAGGTCTTTTTTTTTTTTTTTTAAACAACCTTTATTTAACTAAGAAAGTCCCATTGAGATTAACAATCTCTTTTTCAAGAGAGTCTTGGTCTCATCTCAGTCTCAAGTGCTTTTTGACTTGGTCTTGGAAAAATAGGACTCAGGATTTTATTTCAAGACTACTCAAGTAGATGTATAGATATCATAAAATTCAGATTCAGAATACTTTATTATTAAATTGTTAAATTGCTGGTGTATTGTCTCATTTATTCGCTAACGTTACTGTGAAATAAATGTTTAAAACACTAATCTTTAATGTAAAACCTACTCTTGCCAGTTCCTCATTCATCTTTCTACTGGCTGTTTGTCATTAGTAAGAGGAATAACCTCACCCCATAACCCATGGATGTCCACCAGAGCAACCCCCCTTTACATGTATACTGTTGTAGTATTGTCATTCTTAAATCAAATTTATAAAGTTATAATTCTGTGCCATTTCAACATTAGTTACGTTAAGTGACATTCTGGACTCTATAGGGTTAAATATCTACCATATCTACCTGGAATGCTCAAACACCTGGCTGTTTTGCTGCACTCATTGTGTATCAGGTCTGGTTTTATCATGGTCTCATGTCCCCATCTTGTCTTAGTCTCATATTCTGGTCTGGGTCAGTTTAGTTGGTCTTCACTACGGTACTATGAACCAAAATAATGTTGAAGTTTCCAGAGTCTATGACATAAACTTCGACTGGTTGAACAGAAGGGACTGAGTCCATTCAAACAGAGTTTGAAAGGACCCAGACTGTCTTCATATATGGTCTGTGCTTTACCTTCTTCAGGGAGGATATCTCCCCCCTCATGGCGGTGAGTTCCAGCTCTCTGGCCTGGTTCTGTTGGGTCAGAACCTTGTCCATCTGTTTCAGCTGAGTCTCAGCTCGGGACAGGCTGTACTCCTGATACAAACGCTCCTGATGGACCTGGACCGAAGGCAGAGGTAGAAAAAAGTCCATTGACACATGGATGTATCAGCTCATACTCCCCACACATAGCAGAACACAGAACCAACCCTGTTCCACATCAGGAACATCTATCATTTACTATAGACTTTAAAAAAAAACCTTGGTGCGTTTCCACTGAAATTACCTGGAAAAAAACTTTCCCTCAACCCCCAACTTTCCCCAATTAAAGTTCCCAGTGGGGGCGGGGCTTTTTAGATTCCTGAATTCTTGGGAGTGGGGCTGTGCATTGAAGAACACTAAATAGTGGAACACACAGTTAGCATTCCAATCTCCTATTCACTCTCCATTTTTAATCCATTGATGTCTGTGTTCAGATCACATGGTTTGATTAGTCATAACACATGAGGAACAATCTGAGCGTCCTCCATCCTGGAAGAATATGTCGGTTTATGGCATCATCATGCTTGTTTGTGGAGTTTCTATAACCCCCTATACATCATCAGACTAATCTGAGTAAAGTTTATATAGAATTTAGATTAGATTTGACCACGTTACATTAGATTAAACTGGATTACATTCAGTAGAACTTTACTGATCCCTCAGAGAAATTATAATACAAATACAAGAATTAGAAGATTAAAAAAGGAAGAGAAAATAATAATAATAACAAAAACTATTAAAACAGGGAATTGCACATTAGAAATACTAGTAATAATAAATACTACTATTACTACTAATAATAAAAGAACTAATTAAAATAAGTATAAAAGTAATAAGGGTAATAATAGTAATAGTACTTGTAACAACAATATTAAAATCACTAGTAACCATGATTACACTAATGGTAATAGCAATGATTACCAAGTAACTACTCCTACTACTATTAATAATAACAACAACACTGGTGGTGTTATGGACAGGTGGACAGACCTGATAACTCCAGAAGGCCAAAGCCCGGGAGCTGATGTCCAGAACGATGTCAGGTCGTAACCCGGCCAGTACCATGGCTTTGTAATCTTCAGACGGTGACAGCTCAGTCCTCACAATGTCCAGTTTCCCAGACAGTGCAGAGGTGCATGCAGGGCAGATGGCGGGAGAGCGGCTGAACTCACCAGTCCCATGTTG
Source organism: Ostorhinchus rueppellii (assembly GCA_030068375.1). Lineage (NCBI taxonomy): Eukaryota > Metazoa > Chordata > Actinopteri > Kurtiformes > Apogonidae > Ostorhinchus > Ostorhinchus rueppellii. Next base: position 24,601,693 of record JAQQZY010000011.1, read on the forward strand.
GTCACAGAAAACATGTGAACAGGCTGTGACCCACGCAAAGCCACTCAGTTTGGTCCGACACTTGGGGAAGTTACACAGGAGGGCGTCATCACAGAGAGACATAGCCATGGCTGGAACCAGGAGAAACAGTAGAAACAGGAGATCAGAGAGACATGGACATGACTGAAACCAGTAGAAACACGAAATCAGAGACATGGCCAGTTACAAGTTAAAAGTGCTTTTATGAACCACAGTGGTCGTGTGTAGTGTGACCTTTGACATTTGCATGTCTTTAACCCTTTAGTTCAGACAATATGGCATTATGGCATTAATTTTCTGATGTTTTCTAACAAGTTTTATTCAACACATATCAGATGTTTCTAACTGTTTGTACTGCTTCTTGTCATTGGGTCAGAGGTCACACTAAATAGAGGTCACACTAAATAGTGACTTAATCTTTATCACACATTTAGTTCAGTTGTTTTGTGTCTTTTAAAGGCTGTGGACACATATCCTGTATTTACTAGTTCTATCTAATAAGAAATAAATGTGTATACTCACTTCAACCCTGAAGAACAAAGCTAAAGGTGGAATGAAAGTTTTAGAGTACTGTAAAACTTGATGAAATATGCACTGCACTGCTTGATAACTTTTAACTTAAATAGTGTTTTTTAATTAGTGCAACTTTAATTGAGTATATTACGGTTCACTGCAATTGTCTTATTCTATTTAAATGAGCTGGAAGTAAACAATATAGGTATTTATTTTTGATGGCAGCTCATTTACTGACTAAAATTCAGTTTTTACTCTAGTAATTAATGGCCATGGTAAACTGTATGAAACAACAGATTACTTAAACTCAAATGTTAAAACTTTATTACTGATATTAATTTATTTCCTTCACTGTATCATTAAACTTGCTCTAATACCACGTAACATTAAACATTACAACAAAATAATCCAGAACTTTACACCTGCTAGCATTAGCCGATTAGCCAACGCCGCTACAAGCTAACCTAGCTAAATTAGCTTATCGTTAGCATTTAGCTGTTTATTTTAGTCCGAAACTTTTTCATTTGTACTTAGTTTCTTCGTTAGCGGTGAAAGTTTGTAAAAAAAAAAAAAACACTTTAGAGGTTTAATGTAACCGAGTAAACATATTTTAGCTTAGGATACTATCTTTATGTGATTTATTGGGCGGAATGGGGAAATTTAAAAACTATTTTCACTCACGAGTTGACGCTGGCTGTCCACTAAGAAGGTAGCAACAGGTGACGTCAAAGTCGGTACTTTAGTCTGATTGACTAAAACAGTTCTGTATAATAAAACTGAGATTCAGACATTATTAATCGATTGGCGAAAACCATGATTAAATGGTCGTTTGATGCAAAGGGGAAAAATCAGAGCACCGTTGCAGGCAAGTAGCCTACTATACAATATTTTGTCAGAATGATCAGAAATATGTTCTTAAATTAGAAAATATCAAAGTCCAATATCCCTGTTAATTGTTTTATGTTATCTGACGTTTTTTATTCATTTTATGGCTACATTCATGTGCATTTTACATTTTAATACAGAACATTTTTAAGGTTGAGCTCATTTTGTAATATATCATACTATATATGATCATCAAATGTTTAATTAGAATCGGGTATCTATAATCATTCAATTTCACATGTGCTTTCTAGATAATCCAAGAGGATTTTTAAAGAGTTTTTTAGCTTGAGAAGGAAGAAAATTTTAAACCCAACCTTTAAAGGAAACACTTTATTGTTAAGTTTATCAGAAACACTGAAAATTAACACATTTGAGATTTTTTTGCTGAACAAGAAGAGACTGGAAACCTGAGGCTGTTATACGTATATATAAGTAAACGTACAATAACTGCCTATTACAGAAGTAAAAAAACAAAACAAAAAAAAAACAAAACAGTTTTGCAATTAAATCTATATCATAACAATATCCTGAAATATCTATAAAAAGGAATTATTAATTCCACTTCAGTAAAAGTAAATTTACATATAATATATTACAGATAATTTAAACATAAACCCAATAAAATAAAGCACAAACTAATGTTATCAATGTGATCTGCATAAGTAAATAAATAAGATAATAGGCTTCTCTGGAGTATTTTAAACATATTCTGGTAACATTTTGCTACCTATTTCTACTATTATTAATAACTAATCTGTAAGCAGTGATGGGCATAGAAATGCATCAACAAATATCAGGAAGTGAGTGTTTTAGCAGTAAATCTTCAGATAAAATAACAAAAACACTTTGGAAACTAAGTAAAACTGAGCAAATTATGTCAATTTAGACAAACACAGAAAATTGGATTATTTTAACTGTAATGAATCATGTGGTTAATTCACTTTAATGCACATTTCTAAAGAAGAAACAACACTAAAGTTTCACTGAATTTATGAAGACGACTGTTTAAAATAGAGTTCAGTGAATGTTCATGACAAAAATTAGGAAATTGGATATGAAGACATTTTTCTCTTCAGTTGAGGCAAATTAAGATACATTACTTGAGTATCTACATAAAACATTTCTGCTCACGTACAGAAGTGTTGTGAAGTGACAGCAGATGGTGTTAGATGTGTGGAGGATGCTGGGAATTTCTTTCACTGTGGTTTTCTGTTGTGTATGATGTTAAATTAGCAGATGCAGGTAAAAGTCATGCTTTTATTCGTGCATTTTCTCTTGTGCGTCTATATTTATTATATTGTACTTTATGCACGTCTTAGGCTTCTACCTGGATTTGATAGAAAACAGACTGATTGTTATAAATACTTGTCTTATGCTACTGACATTTATGATAAATCTGGGAACAGAAAAGTACACTGTAAAAAGTAAAACACTGAATCAACTTAAAAATGTTCTTCAATAGGTCACGCATAAAAAAAAAAAAATTAGTTGAGTGAACCAAATTAAATTACATTAAATTATTTTTTAATGTAATTTAATTTGGTAGAATGTTTTACTTTTTACAGTGTGTAATTCAGGAGCTCACTGACAAACAGTTCCTGATGACTTCTTCATTGTATTTGTTGGACCATATGCCGTACAATCTTTTTGATGCAGATGTGAAATCCATGTTAATAATCCTCTTGTTTTTGGCGAAAAAAATGTATCTTCCTACGTTGGCCTACTCCACAGATGATATGTGGATTTCACAAATTTCAGCCATCTTCCTTTGGAGAAACTGACTCATGATCTTCACCACAAATCTGATCAATTCTGGAGATTATGGAAACCCTTGGTTGGACTCATTCCTTCAAAAACACTGAAGGATGTTTTTGATTTCAAACTACCTATTTCTGTTCCCTGTCGACTCTGCGTTGTTTTGGTTGTAATGGTGCACGACATACTTTATTCTGATGTAATCTAAAATCTTATGTCACATGCTTGTACGCAAACAGTTATTGCAGTGCTTGTTCACTGTAAAAAGTAAAACATTGAATGAACTTAAAACATTTTTCTTCAATATGTTGCACTTTTTTAAAAAAAAATTAGTTGAGTGAACAAAATTAGATTATATTGAATGTAATTTAATTTGATTCTCTCAACTATATTTTTAATGTGTGACCTTTTGGAGAAAAATTGATTTAAGTTTAAGTTGATTTAAATTTTGCTTTTTACAGTGTACTGTTCTGGGGTGGGCTTGTTTTCTTTTGTTTTGTTTGTCCCCTTTTGTATTGTATTATTTCAATCATGCTTTGTGTGTATTTGCAAAACATAAAACTCAATTTAAAAAAAAACATTTTTATTTCATAGTTTTTACACAGTATGTCCTTAAATGCATTTGTATTTGTTTCAAAAAATAAAAAAAATCCAGCTGAGTGGATATTTTGATACTGTATTTTTTTTTTCATGCCTTAAGAGGAATAAAAACATTCAGGAAAAAAAAGAATCTTGATTAAGGGTTAACAGTCTTTTTTTTTCCTCCAGGTGATGAGCTTAATATCTCAACTTAACTGAAGTCAGACAGTTTAATGAACATCCTTAAGTCTACTCAGTTGTGACAGTTATTTCCTCCACTTTCTCACCCACTCTCTCAGTTTGGAGTATATGTATAATGCCAGACACCTACTTAAATATGTCCCCCCCTCCTCCTCCTCTCCTCCTCCTCCTCCTGCTCCTTCACCTCCCAGTTTTTTTCTCCCTCTCTCTCTCTCTTTCTGTGTCTTTTATCCATTTCTCCACGTGGTACAGAAGTAAAGGCGGGGGGTGAAAGAGGGGCATTGTGCTGTGCACCAGTGGATCCGGGGGTTCATAGTGAGAGAGGGAGATGCTCACTCAACTGTGTCCAGCACGCCATTGTCAGAGATTCCCATCTATTCTCTGCCTTTTAAATAGAGCTCCAGTGTAAGATGCTTTTTTTTTTTTTTTTTTTTTTTTTTTTTAGGAGGGTAAAGTGTGGGAGGGGTTGGAGTATTATGCTTCTTGGTGATAACACACCAAATACATGCATATATGTGGGATGTCTGTGTGGCCCCCTCATCCACACTGCTGTTCATAATTGGCTCTGTGGAACTGAAATAGGACGCATCTGCTCATATGGCGCAAAAACACCGACCTCTGCGCGTGAAAACACACCTGTCATTCTATCCTAAGCTATCGATTCCACTATTGAACCCTTGAGCAGGATTCAGTCCTCATCTGATGTCACCTGACGCATCAGTCACCTGTTAGACATGCTTTTACATTCCATCCATCTTATGAGTTCATTCTGCAAAAGGCCAATTCTTACGCCCATTTAAATTTGTTTTAGGGCAATCAACGTCTTTGACACCTCATTGACATGTTTTATTGCGGGTTTATAGCTGCTGCGTGAGTGTGTAAAGAAAATAAAGCTGGGGGAGAAAGAGAAAGAGGGAGAACCAGGGAGGCTGTGTGTTACACGCCATTGAAATGCAAATATCATTGAAGAACAAGGAGTGGTTCTGTGTGTATGAGTGTGTATGGCGTGTGTGTGTGCGCATGCAGAGTGTTGTTGTTGTGTGCGTGTGTGTGTGTGTTCCCTGTATGTGCATGCAGCGGGAGAGGAGGGGCGCAAATTGAACAAGTTTGTGGGGGAGAAGAGACTTTAGAAAACAGCCACACACGCACTCCACGGCGGCTTCACATGACGCGGCGCAGACCTGCGGATTTACGCACACACCTACGTCCGCTTTTTCACACTTCCCTCCAAGAAAAAACGTCTTTAAACGCCTTCAAGTGACTTTGCAAGGTTGCCAGGATTTGCGGGATTTTGCGCGACGCCTGAACTTTGGATGCGTGGATGCGTTCAGGAGCGCGTCCGAGGGCGCAAAAACGTGCCTGTTGCCAGTCGCTCGGCTGATGCCCCCCTCTCTCTGTCGGAGTCGCCGTGAATCATGTCACGCCGGAAGCAGAAGCGTCCCCAGCATCTCGTTAACGCCGATCCGGGGGGCCCAAAGCTACTATCACACGGTGAGAAAACATCTTAATCTGTGTTTGAGTTGGATTTATTGTTCTTGATTGAGAGGCACCGGGTTGACCTGAGGAGGAGGACAAAGCAGCGGAGGTTCCATCAGTGCGTATGTAGGCCACTTTTAACCAGACTTTATCAAACTTTTTACACACTTTACTATTCATTTATGCGATGATAAGGTGCGTGGTTTCGGTTTTTTCTGTTTATCTCTGCACATTCTAACAAGTGCATCTGCTTTCACAGTAAAATCTAAAGTTAAAGTTTGGGGACTAGAAGCCTCTCCTGCTCACTCATTCAGTTTTGGGCCCCTGTAAAAGGAAGCCTCAGGCGCTTTAGTCGGGGCCAATAAACGTGTCCGCGTGAAGTGAATAGAACCGGATTAACTAACATACATCTGTGGCCATTTTCATGTGCTGTTCTTCCTCTAGGAAACCAACAGGCTGCTCAGTGCTGACTGCTGGAGGTCTTTGATTAGTATGGAGCACTCTCTTATTTGTTAACAATAAGGTTCCTGGGTGGGGGGAAGGGAAAGCCAGTGTTTTTTTGCTAAAGATTAATCTTCCACCCTTCTATTCTCTTCTTCTTTTGCTCTTCATTCGTGCTTTTCTCTCATGCTTCCCCTCTTCCCCCATTTTCCACCTTCTCTCAGTACTTCCCTCCCCTTTCTTTATCCCTCTTTCTTGCCCCTAGTCCTATTGACTGTATACTCCTTACACAGTTGGGGGGGGTGGGGGTACTGATGGATGAGAAAAAAAGATTCAGAGGGGATAGGGAGATTGATTTCCCACTTAAACTGTGTTGCAATGGGATGGAGCTTTAAGTGCATGCACCTAAATGCATCTGCAGGTAAACTGAGGTTTTTAGATTATTTATGCACTTCCATCAAGTTGGTGTTTGTTTAGAAGTCACACAGAAGGAATTTCACAAAGGTACAGTCTTTCATTCCATCACTAAAACTCTCCAGGAGGGAATAGTTAGTTTGTCTCTCTATTGTTGATACCCTCCCCCTTCTTTTTTCTTTTTACTCTTTCTCACTCTGTGCTCAAGATTCTGAAAGAATTTGACCCCTGAGCAGCAGAGGTCAGATTAGTTGACCAATCAGAGTGTCTGGACAGTGCCCAGAAACCCTTAGTATGGCCTGACCCTTGACCTCCACTGTGACGTAAGGGGGGGAAGGGTGAATAGAGAGATGAAAGACGTAACTGCTGTTGGGAGGGGGGTGGGTTAAGAGGGGTTATGGGTTGTCTTGGTGATGCCTATTGTCCTCTAAAATGTGTTACCATAGCAGCAAGGTGGTCTGTAAGCTTTTTGTGTGTGCAAGATGTTTGAGGAGTTTTGCTTGGGAGAGCACAGATTGAGACAAGACATTACAAAGACTCATAGACGGCAGAGTTTCTTCCACTTGTTTATTTGCTAGTTTGACTCCATTTCTGAGCAGACATTCCTTTTGAAGATGTAAGAGGAGCTTTTGGTATGCACACAAATTCACTAACAAAAACTGTAAACAATAACCGGGAGCGATGAAATAAACATTTGGTAACCGAAGGAGCGAGTTTATAACCTGGATGTCCACACTGATATTGGATTATAAAGATTCTTTTTTTAAAAATGCATGATTTCCGTTTCATAGAATCTCTCTGTTGATCCTTAGATGACCACCTGGGCATGAAGTCACCGTCCACATCCCTTGGCTCAGAAGTAACATCATCAGGATCCTCCTCCTCATCCCCCAGCTCTCTGCAGGACTGCCAGCCGCCTCTGGCCCCTCGCCCATCCCCTGGGGGGCTCCACGCGCCATCCTTACCCAGTGAGAGCTCGCCTCCTCCTCACTGGCCCAACCACATCGCGCCCTTCACCACATCCCTTCCCAACACCCACTCTTCTCTCTCCCCAGACTTTCCTCACCCGTCGTTGTCCTCCCAAACTCACTCACCCCCACCTCTAGGCCAGACGTCAGGCTCCCACACACTGTCCCATCCAGGAAACTCCCACTCCACCATGACTTCCCCAACAATGGGCAGCTCAGCTACCACCACTACCTCCTCCTCCTCTTCGTCCTCGTCTTCTCAGTGTGTCCCATCTCACCGTGACAGCTCCAGTCCGGGTCGACAACAGACCTCCAGCTCTCCAGGGCAGCCGGATCAGATCCAGGTGCCCCCAACTCTGGCTGTTCTTCTGGAGGAGCTGAGGGTCTTACAGCAGAGACAAATCCACCAGATGCAGATTACAGAGGAGATCTGTAGGCATGTTTTAAGGCTTGGAGGGGCTGTTTTTGGGCAAGATAACAATACGCAAACCAGTGGTACAGACAGCAGCCAGAAATCTACTGGAGCATCATCTTCATCCCCGACTCACCCTTCCACTGCTACTCCCATAACTACAGCCTCATCACTGCTAACCAGCCTTCCATCTTCCCTCTTCCCACAACCATCTGTTTCCAAGTCAAGCTCTCCACATGTCAATGGCAGCAGAGCTTCGTCCTCCTCTGTCTCCTCCTCATTATCTTCCTCTTCCTCCTCATCCACCATCAGCTCCTCTGTTGCATCCCTACACCCACTGTCCTTGTCTTTGGGCCTACCTCCACGCTACCTCCATGAGAAATCATCCAACACCTCCACTTTTGGTCACAGCAATGGCATCAGTTTCCCCACTCCCCCTGTTCCAACCACTAGCCATTCCCAGGAGATTCAGCCCAGCTCCTCCCTGGGTTCCGCCTCTTCATCAGGACGTCCTCAGCATGTCTGCCGCTTCTGTGGGAAGGTGTTAAGCAGCGATTCATCGCTTCAGATCCACCTGAGGTCACACACAGGTGAAAGGCCCTACCAGTGTCCGGTCTGTCTGAGTCGTTTTACAACCAGAGGGAACCTCAAAGCTCATTTTCTGAGACACAGAGAGCAGAACCCGGAGCTGTCCCTCTCTCTGTTGCCACCAGCGCTATCAGAGCAGTCGCAGAGTGGTTCTGGTCCTGGTACCATCCAGAGAAGAAGAAAACGGAGAGCTGATGATGATGAGTCATACAATGGAGTGAAAGGGAGTATTCCTGGGATGACAGATAACATGGCTTTAGGATTCCTGTCCAGTGCATCTGCCCGTCCATCACCCTCATCTCTACCTCTGCCTCCTTCAGTGGACATGGCACTATTGTCCACAGCACATTCACTGTTGCAGCTAAACAGAGCTTCAGCGGCTGCCAGTGCTTCCAGCACTGCCCTGGCTTCCTCCTCTTCATCCTCTTCCTCCTCCTCTGTGGGCAGCCAGTTAAAAGGAGCAAAACAGCAGCGGTTTGATGAAAACACCCCTCCCCACTCTGCTCTCCATTCAGCCTCCCCATACTCCCAACTGGCCCACCTACCCAAAATACTATTTCCTGGAGGTACATCCCCTCACCACCTGGCTCTTCTCCGACCCACAGGACACCCCTCCACCTCCCATCTCACCTCTCCACATCAGCTGCCCTTCCCCTTCCCACCTTTTCCCAAACCATCCACCTCCTCCCCCTCTTCATCTTCTCCCACCACATCGACCCAGACCTCAGACACCTCCAAACTGCAACGGTTGGTACAGAAACTTGAAAAGCAGCCACAGGGAAGCAACTCCTCCTCCTCTGCTGCCTCTTCTCCCTCCACCTCCTCTCAAACCCCCACTGACGCCAATGGTGACACCCACGGCCATGACTTGAGCACCACCTCCAGTGCCTATCGCAGAGAAATGTTGGCTGCACTTGGCTTAAGTCCCAGTGTGAACGCTACAGGACTAGCAACCAGCCATGGAGCCTCAGCTTCAAGCACCAACACCAATACACCTCCTCTTCCTGCCACACCTGCTGCTAATCAGTGTGGAGTCTGCCTTCGTGTCCTCAGCTGCCCTAGAGCTCTGCGTTTGCATCAGGCCACACATTTAGGAGAGCGTCCATTCCCTTGTAAACTGTGTGGTCGCTCTTTCTCCACAAAAGGCAGCCTTAGGGCCCACCTGGCCACTCACCGAGCAAGACCACCAAATGCTCGTGCTTTGAACTCCTGCCCCCTGTGTCCACGCAAGTTCACTAATGCCTTGGTTCTTCAGCACCACATCCGCTTACATCTGGGAGGGCAGATCCCACCTGATGAAGACTTGCCTCTTGAAGATGGAGCAGAAACAGAAAATGCTGGCCTAGATGAATGTGAGAGTGAGTCAGCTGGATCTCCCTCTAAAGGTCTACAAATCCTTCCTTTGGCCTTAACAACAGGTTCTAGGTCTCCGAGTAGTGCTCTCGACTCAGGGTCTACTTCTAAACAAACCACAGCTGCTGATGCTACTTCTGTGAAGACAGAAGAATCTGAGGGTTCAGCTCCAAGTGTTAGCCCAACCCTGACCCGTAACCCCCCTGAACGTACAGAGGAGGGCCTAGCTGATGGTAGCCCCATGAACAGTTCGCCATACTCTGAGGAGGAGGCCCATGGTACACCTTTAGCTAGTTCAAATGCAGCTGTTTTAAATAGAAATGCAGAAGCAGATGACGTTCCTCTTTCCCTGTGTGTTTCAAAGCCTGGGGTTGAAAATGATAAGCTGCACAGAGGGGCTAATAATGAGAAAACCTCCACAGAAGAGCCCACCACTAGTCTAGATTCCAACCCAAAAGCCACACCGTCAAACCACTCACCATCACTCACGCCTCCTGATAGCCCCAAAGCCATTCCTGAAACTAAAGAGGTGTGTGGTGATGACCCACAGGAGCCGCAGAAAGATACTGCCCAAAATAACAGGAAAAGTGAGGCCTGTGTAACAGCAGTGGATAAAAAAGCAGAAGACAAACCAACAGAGGAGGGTCGTGGTGTCACTGAAAAGCCTTTGGAAGACCATGAGCCGGCGGTCCCAGCACAAGTGTCAAATACCCAACCTCCTCGCCTGGACAAACCTTATAGCTGCTCCCACTGTGGAAAGGCCTACGCCAGCCGAAGTGGCTTAAAGGTAAGTGTTGAGGTTAACCAGGAATGTGCCTTAAGGAATGTGCCTTAAGTTAACCCAGGAATGTGCTTTAGAGTGTCAATATGAACCTCAATGACATTTTGTGTCTTTTATCAACAGGGGCATATGAAAACTCACCCTGGAGTGTCAGCAAACACCCCCTCCAAGGTTCAGACCAATGACACTGCAGACAGCAATAACAACCCCGGACAGCGGAATGAAAAGCAGGGATTGGCTAAATCTCCTGAGAAAGGTGACAGTATCAACCCTGTACCAGTTAGTGTTGACTCTAAAGGATCAGAAGAGCCTATGGACACAACTGTGTAGAAAGTGGGCGTTGGTGAATGACTGCAGTGAGTTTTTAAAGGGTCCTGACAAGGGAATGTACTTTTTTTTCAATAGTATGAGATTTGTTGTTTAGGATTATTAATTGTAATTCACGTTTACTTTTCATATTAGGTGGATAGATCTACTTTGTATTGTAGTCAAATTGTATGAGATTTGTGAATGTAGTATTTTAGATATGTATTTTTGTATTTCAAAGACCACAGTGAGGCCTTATCTTACACACTTCACAGCATTGTCATTATGAGAATTAAATGTTTTTACGCTTTTATTGCCCATCTGTATTTCAGCACATACTGTTTTACAACCAGTATGAGCTTTGAATAAGAGGAGGGTCCAGAGTTGTACAAAATTAATTCCAAACCAAAACAGGCCACATTAGTGTTGGCCAGAGTTTGTACATATGACCAGTTACATTTTATGCCTTTTTTTATTCATCTTTTACTTTCTTGATTTAATGTGATGCTGCTGAATGCATGTTTCTGATGTGCTAAATTGCACTGTGAGTTGCACTGTGTCTTGTGCTGCCAAAACATCAGCTGAAACAAACGCGCTAGCAACAACAACAATAATAATGATAATAATGTAGATAATATTGGCATGACAACCAGTTCGCCAGAAAGTAATGTTGTACGTAACTAGAAACCACGGATACATACAGTGTCTTATTAGTGTAATTTGTTAATGAAGGATATGATGGTTTTTAACATCAGTCAGTATTCAGCTTTTGGCAAAGAAAATATTGTGGTTAGTGTGAGAATGACATCATTGTTTGGTTTAGAGCTGCACACTAAACCTTGAGTATAATTATGTTGTAGATTTGTGTAACTTTTACAACCTGATGGCACAATTAAAGAAAATTAACCTAAACACAACCTGAAGATGAATGAAAAACAGGATGAAAAACCCAGGAAAGGAATATTTGGTTGCCAAAAAGTAAAGGAACCTTGATTGTACGGAATCATTTCAGCCACAGAAAGGATGATGTTGAAAGAAAAGAGGTACTTTGTCACCAGAACTACCATGACAGGTGTATCTACTGCATACATTTTCCTTCAGAAATCTGAATTTAAGTTCAAAGATGATGGTTGGATGGAGGAAAAACTTTTATTAGAATTATTTTGTAGGCAGATGCACGCCTCTGCAAGTCACTCTAATCATTCTTATATCAGATGGATAATAAAAATTGTAATTATACATACTGTACAAAACAGCCAACAAAATATGCTTTATTTGTAAATGAAAAGGTGCAGCTTAGGGTTTTTACTCCATAAAGTGTCCAGATGCAAAAGCCAAATGGTAGAAATGCATTAAAATACAGACATTAACAATGACACCCCTAGCTTCACTTCCAGTACCCATGACAAAATAAAAATACCCAACAAAATAATTAGCAATATTACCTGTCTGCAGTTAAATTCACAAGTAAATACAGAAGCAATTAGCAGAAAAGTTGGAGTAATATGATTCAATTTCAGGATCATGTAAAATTCACCGGTATTGGTTAAATCTGTGCTGTTTGATGCAGTCCCATGTTCCTGGTAGGACTCAAATACAAATGCATTTTCACTTCATTAATAACATTTTTGCAGACTTTTGCTGTCTTTCCCTTAACCCTAACAGATAGCTGTCTGTGCCTAAACCTACATATTAAAAACAGTCTACATGAACCATATAACATGGATATATGCCCATCTACAAATTCTGAAACTGGACCCATGTTTGCTTCTAAACTGATGTATCTGAGGTTTGTAGAAACATAAAACGGCATCATGTTGTGGCACCCAGGTTGGAAATGCCTGTGTTAGATTTTATGTGTTCTGAACAGTTCGTACTTATAGCTGTTAACGTTCCCAGCTGCAGTCGACCGTATTCACACCGATGATTGTAAACTGTTTTCTGACACCTTTGTGGAGTGTCACACTGGATCCTCACAGACCCAGCGACCAGGATGAGCCCGTCCTTTTCAAAACCCCGCCCTGTTTTCCTTCTTTTGCCTCGTCTCTCAAAGCACTTGAGAGTTTTTCTGCTCTTGCAGAAATTTGTCTGCACTCGCTTGCATTCCTGCATAGTCAGTTTAGTATTTGTATTCTTTACCCTTTTTTGTAGCAGTGAAACAAACAATGTTCCCATGTGGTGTATAAAAGACAAATAAAACCACGGTGATGTGAAGAAGACACATGTTTGTTGCTTGTCTGTATTATTTTTTTTTTTCAGGATAACAGGTGTTTATTTTGCCTTTTAACCCTATTTTTCTAACTTCGTCATTCTATTAGTCTGCTGTACGTAAAGGCCTTCAGATGTCTGTAAGGATTAATTAGTCATAGCATGAAAGGTTT
>JAQQZY010000011.1:24623995-24636738 GCA_030068375.1 Ostorhinchus rueppellii
ATCCATCCCTACATACTTACAAACAATCTCAAAACAAGGGGTGTTTATCCCTCCTTTGCCCCCCCCCCCCACCCCCCCCACCCCCCCACCCCCAGAGGAACACCTTTGGTTCCAACCAAGGAGGGATGTTTGGATGACGGACTGTGTGTGTGACCCCTGCGCCGTGTACAGTAAACAAACATATCAATATCCTCATATGTTGTAAAGCACCCTCAGAAGCTTGGTTTGAGTCTCAATTCAACTTAAAATCTGCTAAAATAAATATGGCTGTGCTCTGTTCGTCCTCCATTGTTGTTTTTAGGGCCAACACTACTAGACTTTGGGTATTTCTGATGCAGTTATATGTCTGACAAACCACTGCACTATCTCCCCGCCCCTTTGAACGCAGGTCCGCTGTGTAAAAGTCCACCTGTCTCACCTCTGTTCCTCCTTTGTCTGTGGAAATCAGACAGTGGAGGAACAGAGGTGGGATCAGCATCTGACCTTTTAACTGAGATCTCTGTTTAAAAGTGTCTTGTGACAGTAATGAGAGCACTGGGGTTCCACAGGGGCCTCTATCGGCTCCCTTTGTGTTTACTGTACACAGCAGACTTTAAGAGCAAATCTGAGTTCTGTCACATCCAAAAATATTGTAATGGCACAGCTACTGTGATGTGTATCACACATGGACAGGAAGGGGAGTAGGCTTTGGGATTTGGCCAAAGCCTTCAGTGACTGGAGTCAAAAAAACTGCCTCCTGCTGAACATCTCAAAGACCAAAGAAATAACTGTGGACCTAAGAAAGTTTAAAGCCCCTTGACATAGTGAGGTGGTTTCAAGATACAAATACAGTGCGGAAATAAAGTATTTAGTCAGCCACTGATTTTGCAAGTTCTCCTTCTTAAAGATGAGAGATGAGAAGATGAAGAAGATGATGAGAGAGGTCTGTAATTTTCATCAGAGACACTTCAGCTTTGAGACAAAATGAGACAAAAATCCAGGACTCTGTGACTCTGATGCTACACAGAGGCGTAATACAACCACTAATATTTAATTCTGTTTGGATGACTCTTAAAATGCAGCAATGGACATCTTCATGAACATTAAAACTGTCAGTGACATTATTAAACAGTAAAAAGCCAAAGTCTGATCTCCAACAGTGTGCAGAACATTTACAAACGACCAACTGTTTTCTGCTGGCAGGTCATCATCAACAGCACCATCACACCCAACATGACTTTCACTAAGACGTCGCAGAAGTTCGGCCAATGGGCAGACAGCAGAGCCAACACCGTGTTTGGGCTGGGATTTGCTTCAGAGCAGCAGTTGTCCAAGGTGAGACGCAGAGCTAATTAGGCTAAAGTTGAAATGCATATTAATATTTAACCCCCTAAGACCCAAGAAACGACAAGTATGAGCTTTTTAAAAATTCAATAATTGCTGATATTTGAAACGTACACATCGATCAATTGATCATTCATTTTATTTATATATATATATATATATATATATATATACATGCATAATCTTTTACATTTTCAGTTTGCTGAGAAGTTCCAGGAGGTAAAAGAAGCTGCCAAGCTGGCGAGGGACAAATCACAAGAGACGGTGGAGACCTTGAGCAATCACTCCCAGGTAGAGTTGACCAAATGCTGTTGTTGTCTGAAACGGTTGTACACTGCTCTTGTCCAAGTGTTTCCTCAACTTTCATGTTTAAAGTTCTACAGGCAGAACAGCAGGAGCCCAGTGCTAGGCTGTTTCCATGGGAAACGCTGAAGCAGACATATTGTAGTTTCAGACATGGTTGCTGGTTTAATTCAGTATTTAAATTTCATGTACAGTATTCACAGCAGGATGAGGCTTAAACAGGACATCAGATCCAAACACTACAGGTCATATTCACGACACGGTGAACGTTGATGAGTGAGCAGCTGCTACACATAAACTGAATGTTCCTAAATCTGGTCTCATTGTCGTATACTGAGCAAAAACATCTGCCAATGGGGTCAGAAAAACATGCTTGGTTAGAATTCTTAAAACAAGTAAAAAAAAGAAAGTATCAACTAAAAACCATAATGTGCCTTAAAACTAGACAAAAATGCTTGAATTGTATCAAACAGTGTTTAGTACAAGACCTAAAACCCCACTGATTTAAAACAGATGGAGTTTAAATGTTGAATTTAAGTCTGTGACTGAGCTGGAAAGAAGAATAAAAGTAAGAAGAGGAACAAAAAAAAAAAAGAACAAGGGATGAGAAAACAAGAAGTGAAGGCACTGGAGATATACACAGGAACATAAATGTATAGAGTGGTTTATTCTGCTCTGAAAAGAAATCTAGAAAAATAATGTGAAATATTATATTTGTATGTGAATGTAAAGCATGACTTCTTCATTACAAAATTAAACAAAAAATGGAAGTAAGCAAAAAAAGAAGAGGAACAAGG
This sequence comes from Ostorhinchus rueppellii, assembly GCA_030068375.1. Classification (NCBI taxonomy): domain Eukaryota; kingdom Metazoa; phylum Chordata; class Actinopteri; order Kurtiformes; family Apogonidae; genus Ostorhinchus; species Ostorhinchus rueppellii. The sequence continues at coordinate 24,626,419 of JAQQZY010000011.1, forward strand.
AGGAGAACATTCTAAAATAAACAGATTGTTTTGACTGAGCTGAAATGACCGCTTCCATAGTGAATCCGTTCCTGGTCTTCCACATTGGAGTCGATGTGTTTTTCCTCCTGAGGCGACGCCCACTATGGGGTCATGTGCCCAGTTAGCTCCTCCTCCTTGTGGCTGTTAAACGGACTCCTAAAGCAGCTGTGAACCAAACTGCTGTTCCTGCAGAAGGTCCATCCCCTGTCCTAAACTGTTGGAGGTCAGACTGGTGCTGAGTCTGTGAACGTATGGATGCAAACGTGTGTGAAAACAGTGTGAAGTGAAGAAGCAGTGACTGTGTGAACGTGGACTTAGTCCAACATGTTACTGACACACATTTAACATGGACTGAAGGACAAAGCAAATGTGGGCGTGGCTTCATGTGTGGACCATATTGTACTGGACCAAGGACCTGATCAGTCCTGGATTAGATGAGTCCAGGCTCATGTTCAACTGTGGGATCAAACCTGGAAATAACAACAAATGGGTCAATAAAGGGAGTTAGTGTCATTAGTTCAGGCTCTGAAACTGTGTTTCTTTATCTACTTGTAGGAATCTGGACGCGAGACGCCCTCAACCAACCAGCCGTCAAGTATTAATGGCACCGATGATGAGAAGATCTCCAGTGTGGGTCCAGAGGCTGCACTGCTGAAGAGTGAGAATGAGCGCCTGAAGAGTGCAATAGAACAGAGGTAAGTCTGACCCACATGGACCCAGAACCTCCTATAGGGGACTAGAATCCTAAACCTACATGGGCCCACACAGATAAATAAACCCTAGAGGGGGCGTGGGGGCGTTTGTGGCGGCAGCGTCTTGCCTCCATCTTGGTCCATTAAAGGTTGTCAGTCCTACATAATATAGAAAAGAAACAACTGTCACTAGAAACTAAGCTTACAAAGAGAAATGGACTAAGGACACTGGTCCAAAAATCAATAGGCCATAGCATCAACATTTGATCATATATCTATTATGGAAAGTGTCTGGATAAATGCTAGAGTATAGACTAGGATTTTAGATTCAGATCATTTCAGATTTACAAAAAAAAAACCCAAATATGAACATTTTTAAATGCCAGAAGTGTAAGTTAAATTAATATATTCTGTCTGTTATTAAAGCTTTTGTGTATTTGTTGATCCACTGTGATCCATAAGTTATACTTTACACGTGTAAATGACAAACTTAGACATAATATTGTTAAAATTGCACTTAGTTTTCTTAAGATTTTCAGTTTGTTCATGTTATTTACATTGTTTTAAAAGGATAGTTGGTAGATGTAAATATTTTCATTGCGTAATTTGACTTTTTTTTTCGCTCTAAAACATTTGATGTGTGATCAAATTTGGCTTAATGTGGAACTGAACCAACCTGAGTTTGACTCCCCTGGTTTATAGGTTATTCGAACTGTATTTTACGGATTCTGACCCACTTTAGATTAAATGAACCTAAAATGATTTAAACACCCTTGATTATTCATATCTTCAGTGTAATTTTTGTATTTCACAAATTCATCTCAGGGGCCCGATTTGACACTTGTGATGTACTTTAATGGTATTTATGCCCCTTCACCCTTTTACTTTTATGTTGCAGTTTATTGTTGCACTTTATGGTTAAATTATGCAGATTTTTTTTGTTACCCAGTTTGGTTTTTATACTTCTAATTTACTACTTTAGTGTCTGGCTCCACTGGCTCTACATGTAAAGTGTCCTGTGATAACTTTTGTGAGGATTCGGCACTATATAAACAAAATTTGTTTGATTGATCAGTTAATCTAAATGACTCGTAGGTGTGAATGTGACAGTGATTGTCTGTATATGTCTGTGATGAACTGGTCACATGTCCAGGGTGTACCCCGCCTTCACCCTTAAATACTGGGATAGGCTCCAAGTGACCCCGTGACCCCAGTGAGGATGAAGCAGGTTCAGATAATGAATGAATGACTGATTGATTAAATTTACTTGTATCTGTCGTGATGGCTGAATGGACTGCATCTGCCTTCAACACCAAACGGACAGATTTAACCACAATCTTTGAAACTGGGGTGAAAATGAATTAAAATATATAAATAAAATACATAAATCTGTCCAGTCTGGTCACACATTCTAACAAACTGATCCTTCAACAGTTTTAACTCCATACTCTCACTACTGAATGCATGTTTAACAGGTGACTCCAGGCACAACAAGCCCCGCCCCTCACATGTATTGTAGCTTATTTTGGCATTGATCCAGCTGATGTCATCATGTCTGTGTGTGATGATGTCATATCAACTGCCTCCACATATGTACCAAGTTTGGAGTAAATTGAAACAAAATTGATGTTTTTGTACATTTTACCCATTATAAGTAAATGAGAAAAAAAAGATTTCAAAAATTAATACAAAATTTGAACTTTGACCTATTTTTCCCAAAATCTAATCAGATCTGTTCTGGGTCACTGGTTGTCTATAAACCAAATCTGGTGTAAATTCAACCAATAGTTTTGCTGCTAAAGTGTAAACAAACAAACAGAACCAAAAACAGTACCCCTTTGCCTCCCCCCTTCAGGTGGGCGGGGCTAAAATGAGATCAGATCAGGTACAACAGGAAGGGGCGGGACTTCACCTGAACCTTAGTGGACAGTTCAGGGGTCACATGCAGCCCACTTCAATCTAAAGTGGGTCAGAACAATAAAATAAAAGCATAATAATACTAAAATGAAATGAATAAAGAAAAATAAATAAAGAAAAATAGCAAAATTTTAACAATACTATAGGGTTGTTTAGGTTATTCACTTTTTTTTTGCAAAAGGATAGTTTTCAACCATTTTTTTAAAAACAAAAGTAAAATCTATTCTTCTTCTATATAAATCATGTTATTATTTGACACGTGCCTGTGTTTGGCCCCTGAACTAACCTGACCCCTGGCTCGACAGCACAGGTGTCAAACATGTGGCCCGGGGGCCAAATCTGCCCCCACCCCCAAAGGGTCCAATCTGGCCCCTGAGATGAACTTGTGAAATGCAAAAATAGATATTAATCATTTTAGTTCAGGTTCCACATTCAGACCCATTTAATCTGCAGTGGGTCAGAATAACCGAGAAATACTCACAACTCCACATTCTTCTCTTTGTACATGTAAATATTTTCACGTATTGACACTAAAACAAAGTATAATTTCACAAAATACAAATATAAAGAACCTGAAATGTGCAATTTTAACAATATTCTTCTTGTTTCTAAATGTTTAGTGTATTTGTAAGTTAGAATGAACATGTGGAAAAGATAAACTGAGCAGAATATTGTTCAAATGACTCTTATTTTTCAGTTTGTTCATGTTATTTCATATCGTTTTAAAGGATAGTTTGTAGATGTAAACATTTTCATTGTTTAATTTTACTTTTTTTTTCGCTCTAAAACATTGAGAGAAGTTTGGAGTTGACATTATTTATATATTATTATGTTAATATTTCACTGGTCCGGCCCACTTCAGATCAAACTAAGTTGAATGTGGCCCCTGAACTAACCTGACCCCTGCTCTCCAGGAACCTGCCGCTGGCCATCGCCATCTCCATGCCCATCGTCACCATCATCTACATCCTGACCAACGTGGCGTACTACACCATCCTGCCCATCAACGCCATCCTGGACAGCGACGCCGTGGCCGTGGTAAGTTCAGGGGGTGTCACCTTACTCAGGCTCCGCCCCCATCATAGTGTCACTCAGTTTGCTTTTGAGTAGAGTTCAGATTAAGCGCAAAGTTTTTGTCAGTTTTGTTTTGTTTTTTTTCCCTCGTGCTTATACTTTTTATTGCTTCCTGCTCTTAACGTTTTATTTAAAGCCCTTTGAATCGTCTTGTACGTGTTCGGCATAAATAAGAAGGAAGCATCAGTGTGTACGGACAACTTTGAAGCAGATGTATATGTCAGTGGTGGGGGTTAAACTCTGGAATTCTCTTTATAATGAGCTGAAAGACTGTAAAAATATATTCCAATTGAAAAAAAGTGTATAAAGAAAGAACAATGAGATCATATGAACAGTTTTGATACTTTGTTTGGTATTTGTATTGGATCTTGTGACATATTTCAGGACTTATTTTGGTCTGGTTTAATACTTTTGCATCATTTCCTCAGGTATGGGCTTACTTCTGTTTTGTACTTCCTGGACATGTCGTCTTGCTCTTGGTTTTGATTCCTTCTCTTCATCTTTGGAGGGATTTAGTTTGATTTGTTTGACGTTACACAGTCTGACTTTAGAGCTAGCTGTGTAGCGCTAATTTAATATTATTATTTGGGAGGAGGCAGGAAATATAAGATTGTTCTTCATCCTGCTCCTTTTCGAGCATGGGTGTGTACATGTTTGTTCACTTGATGATTATTGAATGTTCTGCTGATGAAATGCACAACCATGAGCAAAATAAATGAATGAATGAATGAAATAAACGTGTCTTGCAGACGTTTGCAGATAAGGTGTTCGGGGTGTTTAACTGGACCATCCCAGTGGCGGTGGCGCTGTCGTGCTTCGGAGGACTCAACGCCTCCATCCTGGCTGCATCTAGGTCAGTCCAACCAACCAACGATGGGGGGAGGGGTCACCTGTTTAAACCAGATTAGATTTGTACCCGTTTACACTGGTTTTTATTACAGATGTGACTTCTGCTTGTGTTTTTATTGTTTATCTGTATTTTATTATGTTTTTACTCGTTTTATCACATCTTGTATCTTTATGGAGCACTTTGGACACTTTTCGTTGTCGTAAATGTGCTGTAGAAATAAACAAACTAAATTAGATCAGAGTTTATTGATCCCACTACAGTTTTATTTTAGTAATGTGTCATTTTTCAGCCTGTGGGACTGTTGTACATTTTACACTTTTCATTCTTCATTTTTTGATCATTTTGTCTGAGTTCATGCGTTTAATCGAACACAGAGGTTGTGTATTTTTTATTCCATCTTGTTTAAAGTAGTTTTTTATGTTATGTTATGGTGTAAATGCTCGATGCTGTACTCATTTAATCTGACATAAGCAGTGTATCGGGTGCAAAAGCCTTTACTTCTAGAATATCCCTTTTTTTGTTTTTATGTTAAAGTTATTGTGCCAAGTGTACTCACTGATGTACAAACCAAAAATAAACTCATTCATTTATAAACTACACTGAACCATTTAAACCCATTCAAATCTAAGTCTAAATGAAGAACACCATTTTTATTTTCAGTGAATATTTGACAATGGACTAAAAATAATAATAATAATAATAATAATAATAATAATAATAATAATAATAAAGATAATATTGCTGCTAATCTTGGCTATAACAGGCTGTGATAATTCAACAACAATTATATGTTGTGTGTAATCTATTGAAGATATCGTATTTTCAGTTGCTTTTTTTTCATCAAAAAAAAACATGGCGGCATCTGAACAGAATTAGGTTTTAAAGGTTAAAATATTGAAATACAAATGAATGTTTAATATTTATAATTGGGTCAATGAAAGCAGAAAATACTATCAATATATTACATCTTTTCTTGTTTGTGTTATTTGCGATGTGTTGATGCATGTTAGTGAAAATGTGATTCATCTGTTAGCTTAGCATCAACCTATTAGCATGTGTAAATAATCAGCCTGAACAGACGAGCTGTTGGATGTGAGGCTTCGACTCAAACAAGAGTCCGTTTAGTCCGACTTCATCAGGGTCATTGTTGTGTTTTTGTTTCCAGACTTTTCTTCGTGGGATCCAGAGAAGGTCACCTGCCCGACTCCCTGTGCATGATCCATGTGACCCGTTACACCCCCATCCCAGCCCTGCTTTTCAACGTACGGCTGCTGATACCGCCATGTTTCTAACCCCGTTCTATGTCTCCAACCCTGTTCTGTGTCTCTAACCCTGCTCTGTGTCTTCCAGGGGGCCATGGCTCTGATCTACCTGTGTGTAGAAGACGTCTTCAGACTCATCAACTACTACAGCTTCAGCTACTGGTTCTTCGTAGGTTTGTCCATTCTAGGTCAACTATATCTACGATGGAAGCAGCCGGACAGGAAGAGGCCATTAAAGGTCAGTCAGCTGGAAACCTTCATCCTCTCCTCTTCCTCAGTCTGTTCTAACCTTCGTCATCTCCTCTTCCTCCCACAGCTCAGTCTCTTCTACCCCATCGTCTTCTGTTTCCTCACCATCTTCCTGGTGGTGGTCCCGCTCTACAGTGACACCATCAACTCCCTGATTGGCATCGGTATCGCCCTATCAGGAGTGCCTGTTTACTTCCTGTGCTGCCACGCTCCCGCCCACAAGAGGCCGCTGTGGCTGCGGAGATTTATCGGTAAGAAACTGTCAGCGACAAATACATACAAGGACATTTAAGTGGTGAATGGACCACACCTTCACGGTCCCAAAGGGTTTTACAAAGCCTCACACACACCAGTGGTCCTGCTGCCATGCCCAAGGACACTTAAAGGTGGGGTCTGAGATGTTTTCCTGGAGCATTTTTTAGTATATTGCTAAAAATCTCCTTCACACCCCGATTGCAAAAAATTAATTGCTCTGACACAAAACTGAAAAGTCTGTCACCTGTGGGACCAACAGGACCGAAAAAAACAACATCCAATCATTTTGAGCGCCCACTCCAAATGACTGAATGGTGATAATATGTCCATCAGAGTCAACTGCCATTTGTCCCAGTTGTCCCCCACACCCCTATTCGCACATCCTTAGAAGCTTGGAGCTCCTACCTAAGAAACTGAGCCAGAGCTGGGATCGGGGTCTGAAGAAAAGGGGGTGGGACTTTTGAATTGTGTCTTTTCAAAATGTAGCCTGTTCGAGCTGCTTTTCTAACATCTCAGACCCACCTTTAAGACATGTGGACAGTTAGAGCCAGGACTCAAACCACAGACCAACAGGCCTTTGTCAACATTTAGGCAATTTAAGACTAATTAGTAACATGATACAGCATCAAATCATATAAAAATACGATTATTTTAGAAAATTACAACTAAAACAGTTGAAAAGAATATAGTGGCGATAAAGGTGCAATAGACAAGTGAAGTCCCGCCCCACATGACCCTAAAGCAGAGCAGCGACAGACTGAGCATGCTTTTTACACTTCTTTGAACTTAAGCCTATCCTGCAATTAATAAATGACTTTAATTGAAAGGAAATGCTTTTATTATACTTAATTTTTTTGCTCTGTCGTCTACTTAAGTATCGAGAAATAACCAAATTAATACATTGGATCAGATTGAAATTGATAAAACATAGATCGGAGCATCCCTATAAATGAGTAAATCAAACCTTTTCATATCATTGATACTGATTTCTTTCTCAGATTTAAGTCGTACTCATTTAATGTGTCATTTTCTGTTTCAGCCAAATCGGGCCATTTCATTCAGAAGGTGTGCTATTCTGTTGTGACTGAAATGGACAAAGACGAGTAGGAACGTCTTATTTCTGTTGTACGTTGGATGCACAAACGAGGCCGATCCAGGCCAACAGACCCAACACCGGGTTTAGTTTTGGCTCCGGCCCGCTGGTGTCGGATCCGTCCATCAACCCAGTGAACGAGGACCAACCGGTGGATGTTGAAGACTGGACTCAGCAGCTGGTTCCATCACAGTTGTACATATTAATATTTAATTAATGTCTCAACATGCACGGATTTTATGTGAAATGACGTAATGAAACCCGGAAATGAGCCGACGCTGAACGCAGCCTCGGTATTCTTTTATATTTGCACATGGAAAATGTGATTCGTTTCCACATGTTGATGGATGTTCCTTCATATTTATCCTGTGGCCTTTGTGCCTTCAGCTGGAAGATTTAGTAAAAAAAAATAACAAAAAACAAGGGCTATTTTTACATGTGACCTCTGTTGAGTTTTCCTTCCACATGGGGGCGCTTTAATGCGTCTGTGCTGCAAACATATTTATAATAAAAGATCTTGTGGACGCAGTGAGTTTGTGTTTGTGTTAAACATACACTGAAACATGAGGACAAAACACGAGCCGTCAGTGGTTCAGAGGCAGCGTTTTCATTTTACTTTCATACATAATGACACACATCATCCTCCCTCCGTCTATAAATATATACATAACTCATTACTGTCGCATTATTCATCCAATCGTGTCCTTCCACGGTCTGGCTTTATTGTCGCCCGCCTTTCCTTTGGCTGAAGCTGTAGCGATGGGCGGGCTCTGCTGCAAAGGATTATGGGTAAACGTCTGCCTCAGTGGACCTGCACAAATACAGGAAAGAGAACCTCTGTAATAAAAGATTATATAAAGTACACAATAATAATGATCAACTATAACAATAATAATAATAGTAACGATAATAATGATAATAAAGTTAATAGTAATGATCATAATAAAGATAATAATGATTATGAAGTTAATAATGCTAAAAATAATGCTAATAATATCTCCATTTACCATTTTTATCACGTCAATAGTAATGTTATTTTTCCCTTGTATGTCATTTAAATCAGAATCACATTTATTCACCAGTTTATTGCTAAAGAGCTTTATTGCTGGTAGTTGTGTGTCTCCAACAAAATTAGAAATGACAAAATAAACTCTACTTATACAGACACTGTATCCACTTACATGCAGGGACTAAAACTTTTGTACAATTGTGGATAACCGTAAAATGAAGTTTTACTGCTTCGGTGAGCTATTGTTAGCATGAGTCAGATCCTTTTGGCTTTTAAAACTCCACCTCTTTTGTCCGAATATGGTCACTTCTGGTCCCAATGGTCAAATCAACTACTGGTTTTAAAATAGTTCAGAAACCAGTGGATGATGTGTCCGTTCTGTTCAGTGTGGTTGGTACCTTTAGCTGCCATGTCCAGGTGGCTCTTGATCCTGCGTTCACGTTCCTCCAGCTGCTGGGCCAGCTGAGCGTTCTTCCAACCTTCACAGAAAAAAAGACAAAAAACAACATGAAGACCAACAGGGTTTTCTGAAAAGGCTCTGACCAGGAATCTGCAGGTTTGATGAAGATACATTTTTTAAAGATCTTTTTCCAGTCATCTTTCATTCCATGAATGATTGTTGGAGGTATTATACACCAACATGCACAAAAAACACTAAAAATGTATTAAAATATAATTTAAAAAAAAGGAAAATACACAAAAAATGCCAAAAAGCACCAAAAAATTGACAAAATAACACTAAAATATTAAATGTTTTAGAAATACGGTAAAAATAAAATAAAATAAAACTAATTTAAAAAAATGACAAAAATACATGGCAAACCACAAAAATTAACTAAACTACACAAAAACTACGATAAATACACAAACTGATTATTTTCAGGTCTGAACCCATTTTTCTTTTTAGTTTTTGGTCAAATTTCAGACCTTCCTCCTTAATTCAAGACTATTTTTTAAGGATGTGCCCTGATTTATGTTTAAATATTAGAGTTTAAATCAGTTTTGTTTTGCTCACTGGTAAATGTATTGTCTGCCTTTTACTCATCCTAACACACCCAGCATTAAGTGCTAGCATTAGCACTTAGCACGCGGAGCAGTTAGCGTAAGCCACTGAAGGTGCTTCTGCTGCTTTAACCGGAATTATTATTATCATCATTATTATTATTATTATTATTATTATCTAAAATGTAACACAAAATACTGGTTTTTAGAGCTGTGAGTTTTGGCTTTAAGGGCTGATCATGGATTTAGAGGAAGATGAAGGCCTTCGTTTGTGACCCAACGCAGACCTTTCTTCATGCTGACGAAGAAGCCTTCGTTCTGGGGCAGGGCCGAGGCCGGGTGCTGGATCCTCTCGGGGATCCTCAGCCTCTTTCGGACCTCCGGGTGTCGGAGCAGGGCCACCTGACCCAGCGAGAAGCAGTTGGACGTCAACCAGTAGGTGAAGACGGCCTGAGGAAGAGCAGAAAACAGCGGGTTGGAACAGGAACAGCCCGGGCCAGGGTTTAGGATCTTGAACACGTCCTGGTACGAACCGTGGGGAAGTTAATGGTGAGGGGGAGGATGACCAGGGGCATGATCCGGAACACCGTCTTCATGGCTCGGAGGTTTGGGTTGTCGATGCCAGACTCAGCCCCCAACTGACCCAGAAAACAAGAGGTCAATATGATCAAACACAGCTGTCACCATGGAAACACTAGTACAGGCTGAGGAGTAACTGGATCCAAACAGGGATGTACAGATTAGATTAATTTATGACTTTTAAATTCATCTTTGAAGTCCAATGTATGGTCAAATTTCAGACCACGCATTCTAATAAACAATACAGTGCCTTGCGAAAGTATTCGGCCCCCTTGAACCTTGCAACCTTTCGCCACATTTCAGGCTTCAAACATAAA
>JAQQZY010000011.1:24700247-24731473 GCA_030068375.1 Ostorhinchus rueppellii
TACCCGGAGAAAACCCACGCAGACACGGGGAGAACATGCAAACTCCACACAGAAAGGTCCCACCCGGGAATCGAACCTTCTTGCTGTGAGGCACGAGTGCTAACCACCGTGTCACCACCTGTAAATGTACTGTGTGATAATATTCAGACAGTGTGTTGAAGTAGATCTGACATAAACATTCCTTTGGAGTAAAGCTCATTCTCATTCATTTTCACTCCTTTAAAGCCTGTATCTGTGAAACCACAGCCAAAGAGTATTTGGACTGAATTAGTTTTTATTAGTGACACAGACTCAGTAAAGTTTCATTACTTTTATCCTGGAACGGTTTTACTTATAGACCAGTGTCATCAGCTCATACACAGGCATAGAAATAGAATGAATTTAAACAGAGATAAACTACTTTATTAGTTTAGCAAATGATTTCAACAGTTCAAGACTGAAACAGTGGGTTCATGGTTCAGGCAACGTCCACATTCCATCACATATTCAGCAGCGTTTCATGGATAGAAACGATCTGCATCCACACACCGAAGCTTTCAGAGACGATTTTATAAAATTTTATCAGAACCGACAAAACACATCATTTATGGCATCGCACATTTCTAGAATAACAGTTTGTGTGTGTTTGTTTTATTATTTTTACAGTCATGTTTTATTGCTTTTCTCATCTTTTTTGTTTTCCATTATGTGATGTGATGGTATCTTTTTTTTATTCAAATTTTTATTGAAGAAGTCACTTGGTACATGAAACATACAATGTTGCTTAATGTTAACAAACAGGGTTTTATACATAAATAAGAAGAAATATCCAAAGGCATGGAAGTGCTTAAAAAGGAAAAAACAAAACAACATATGAATAAATAATACTTAATAAACATAATAAACATAATAAATAAATAAATAAATAAATAAATAAATAAATAAATAAATAAATAAATAGTTCAGCTGTCATCCTGCAGACTGGCAGTCATAATTATATCAGACCAGAAGGGTTCCCAGTCTGGGGCTGTGGTCCATAATGGTGTCTTTTAATCACTTAATTAATTTAAAATTATTTATTTATTTGTCCACGTTGTCCTGTAATATTTTGCTTTACCTTTTTGTTCCGACATCTTCTATTGTGTATCTTTTGCCGTCTTGTTTTAACATTATGTTAAATAATCTTCTACTTCTCTTCTTCTTTATGGGTGGATTCCACAGTTAAGGTATATTAATGTATATAATTATTTATTTTTATTTTACATATATTTGTTGAAATTTTGCAACAATTTTGTTACACTGTACAAACACAAGTAACAATTTTTACAAAAAGGGAACAAAAAAAAATAGCCCTGAAGTCTAATTTAAAAATAATGCTTAAAAAAATAAAAATAAAAATAATAATAATAATAATTCACAATATTACATTATAAAAACAGATTAAATTCACATTATTATTCCACTCAATTAATCCAATTCTTCTTCTTCTTCTTCTTCTTCTTCTTCTTCTTCTTCTTATTATTATTATTATTATTATTATTATTATTATTATTATTATTATTATCATCATTATTATTATCTAAACACTGTTTTCTGTTCTTAGGTTTTCTTTTCCTTTGAATCAGTTCAGGAGATCAGAGGTAACAGAGACATTATGATGAAGACAGAGAGACTGATGAACCAATCATGTGTCTCCTCCTCCCCCTCCCCTCTCTGTCATTGGCTGATGCTACAGAGCGTCATCCCTCTTATCCTCCTAGCTCCCTCCCTCTTCATCCTCTTCCTCCTCCTCTTCAGTCTGCTGGTGCTGCTGCTGCAAGCTGCAAGCTACTGGTGTTGCCGTGACGATGATATCCTCCTCCCCCTCCCTCCTACACACATACACACACACACACACACACAGAGGAGAGGGAGAAAACAAGACGCTATCATGACGCTATGGCTTCAGGCTGGAAAATGAACACACTGATGCTCTGAGGAAAACAGGGTGAGTCTGCATGGTTTTTGGAGTGACAGCATGGATGGATGGATGGATGGATGGATGGATGGATGGATGGATGGATGGATGGATGGATGGAGTATCTATAGCAGGGATTTGTTTTTGCAGAGAGAGAGAGACAGAGGTGAAAGAGGGAGGATGGACAGATCGTGTGTAAAACAGGGTGGAGGACAGATGAGTGACTGGGACACAGCTTTGTAATGTGTGTGTTTGTGTCGTATTAGGCCTAAACGTTAGCATCCCCAGCACTAACAGTAACAGGAGGTACGTCACAGAAATCAATCTGATGCACTCTGATGTGCAGAAACAGGAAAAGAGAAAAAACGAGTGGACGGACGCCTTAAAAACCAGACAAACTGCGATTGTGGATCATGTGCGTTCATACCTGTGGTGAACACTGATGGTATTTCATCTAAAGGTATTCACTAGTGACGGGACATTTCCAAAACATCAGCAGAACATCAGTGTGTTCCTACTGGGTGGTTTTTCCATCAGTGGAAACACAACCAAACTGGATCAGTATTTAATGTGTGAGATTTAGTGACACCTGGTGGTGAAGTTACAGATTGTAACCAAATGAATCCCCCACCCACCCTCACATATGGTGGCCACAAAAAACATGGACGCCCCTCGACAGAACCAATGTTTGTTTGATCCATTCTGAGCTCTAGAACTGGACCACACTCAAACATACCAGTGACAATAACGGACCTGAATGATCAGGTCACACCAGTTCACACCAAAGGATTTCATCTTTTCTTGGACCTGATTATCATATAGTTCACGTTAAAATATGATAGGATGTTACTTGCTGGTCTTATAGAAATAGACTTTATTTTGAACATAAGTAGGCAAAAGAAATTCCAGATTTAAAAGGACTCAACCAAAAAAACCAAAGATACCACACAAATGTTCAACTAGTTCATTGTGGTTCTTTCACAATACTTCATGTTCAACAAGGCAATGTATTATGGTTGACTCACATAAATATACACGTCACTTTTAACTGGCATGTTGTCTGTACACATTGTAAGGTAATGTTCATGATGTGTCAAATCCCACGCACTGAGGGCTAAGGGTTACGCAAATAGGAGATCTTGGTGTTAATTGATGCACAATCAAATGGTGTTCAATAACACACGAAAGGTCAAAGCTGGGTACATATAGCACGACACATGTTGTAAAAGTGATGCCAAGTTTCCTTCTGTAACCCCACATAGGTACAGGGGACCATAGGTACAGGGGACCACAGGTACAGGGGACCATAGGTACAGGGGACCATAGGTATGCTCCCCACACCGTTTACATCGTTGTCTTGTTGCACATCTTTGGCCTGTGCTTGGCTTAAGAACAGGATATTGATGGCTATTGATGGGACCATAAGTGCAGGGGACCATACAGCAGGTATTGAGGACCATAAATATATGGGGGCCATTGGTACAGGGGACCATAGAAAAGACAGGAGGCACAGCTGGAGGTAGCACAGATGAAGATGCTGAGGTTCTCTTCAGGATCAGGAATGAGTCCATCAGAGGGACAGTACATGGTAGGGGTTTTGGAGATAAAGTCCGAGAGGCCAGGCTGAGATGGTTCAGACATGTACAGAGGAGAGAGAGGGAATCTATTGGAAGGATGCTGAGTTTGGAACTGCCAGGTAGGAGGCCTAGAGGAAGAGCAAAGAGGAGGTTTATGGATGGAGTGAAAGAGGACATGAAGGGAAGAGGATGGAGAAGACAGGGTTAGATGGAAGAAAATGATTCACTGTGGAGACCCCTGAAGGGAAAAGACCAAAGAAGAAGAAGAAGAAGAAGAAGAAGAAGAAGAAGAAGGTACTGAGGACCATAGGTACAGGGGAACATATCATCTACATCTTGTCCTGCTGCACATCTTTGGTCTGTTCTTGGCTTAAGAACTGGGTATTGGTGGCTTTTTGTCTTTTACTCTTGTAGAAGTCCATCCTTAGCCAGTACAAATGTAGCCTTGGGGTCCATGTACTCCTGAAACCACTGCCCAAATGTTTTTTCTACCTGGTGTCAGAAAAGACATGTGTAATGTCCTATCTAGCGGTGCTTTGCCTGTGATGAGGCTGAATATAGTTCTAAGTAAATATCTGTCCAGGTAATAGCCTCGTTCGATTTTGGATTATGATTTGTACTCGTTCTGAACACACGGCTCCCAAGATATATTTAGAAAAAATGTAGATGTCTCAGTCACTTTTTTTTGGAGGACATGCTAACTGACACCATTGATTTACAGCAATTGCACCAAGCTAAAGCTAAAAGCACTGTTCCCAAAACAGGACAATGCCTGGACGGATTTGAACCGTTTTTTTCCCTCACTTTCCTAACTCTGGGGGGGACAGAGACTGACTTAATTTCATGTTTGGGTGGCATATTCCTTTAAGTCATATTTTTGGTCAAACTGCGAAATGAATCAGCAGTGTTAGGAGAGAAAATTTAAGCAGATAATCGCAATTTGAGCAAAAATAAGACATTGGCAGTTACACTCTGAGGCTAATGATAAATATATGTTCAGTGCAGCTACATTTAACATGACTCTGGTGCAGGTTTCACACAGTGTGATGCAGATGCGTTTACACGGACATGTTTAAGGCAGCTCAACCTCACAGTATGTCAACACACACACTCACACTAACTCCATACACAGATCACATGTGAATGCAGTTTTTCTTTACTCTATTTTCTTAATTTGAACTTGGTAACAAACTACCTTTAGAATCAGTGAGTAGTAGATGTTTAAGTCAAATAAATACATCCAGTGTGCGGCAGGAACGCTAATGCTGCAGACCTCAGCCGCAGAAACATTCAACCCAGTCACATCCATCATTGCGATCACTTCACCAATAAAAATAGAGAAGAAACGTTCCAACGGGCATATACGTACACAGATCAGATTACATGTGAGTATGTGACGTTACCACACTGCAGATTTACTGACTGTCTCTTTACAAACCGGTTTTTACAGCCATGTGTGCAGCTTTATTGCATTTCTGTCTGTTTTAAATGTCATCATTTTCCAATGGAGTCTGGTGTGTGAGGCTGCAGTGATGTAAGTAGCTTTGATAACACAGACGGATGTTAAAAGGTTTTATCGCAGCTTTCTCTTCATTTTAAATCAATGACATATAAATATTTATCTCTTTTATCAGAAGGTTATTCTTGCAGCTGTTCATATTTTAATCAAAACACCTAAAGAAAGCATTAATATGACTATTATCAGCTACTATTTATGCGAATGTTCTGATATTAAACCAGATCAAGTGCATTTAATTTAAAATATGGAGAAAGTGTGGGTTTAGCAGCGGATGTAAAGTCAAGATGCAGAAATTGCATAAGAATCTTTATTCATTTTTTCATTTTCATTCTTTATTTCATTCACTGTAAAAATAAATTAATAGAAATGCAAATGTTCTTCATACTAGAATAAAAGGGAGTCTTATTTTATCTGCCCCTTTATCCCCAGAAATCAATTTACAAAGAACAACTTAAAAAGAACAACATAAACATCTATCTATCCATCTATCCATGATAAAATACAGTAGGTACCATCCAACACAGACATATTTAAAAGTGTCTAACTGTAGTGACAGCAGCACATGAAATATATTTTGTATTATTTCCTACAGTTGGGAGGAAGAAAATGAACTAACATTAAAAATGTTCTTACCAGTACTTCAGTAGAATACTGTCAGCTCAACCTACATTAGCTACTGTTAGCATCAGTCATATTGGATTATATGGTATTTCAGCTCGCCTGCTAAGTAACTCTCCTAGCATTCAGTCATGTGTTTGGTTGATCGTACTGTTTAAAAAGTAAATTCATAATCCTGTAAATATTCTTGTTGGTGAACAGGTTTACCGTTGTTTATGTGGTAGATGACATTTTTCCAAAATAAGTGATATTTTTAGTTTAACTGCAACTTAATTTTAATGGAGACTTTTTTGTAATACCAGGTGATTTGATTTATAGAATGTGTTTGAACCACAAGAATGTCATTATTTCTTCATCTGACATTACTTAATATTAGTAAAATGGAGTTAGCTTGGTGAAATTCACGTCATCCCATCCCTCGACTCCAGATTGACCTTTTTTTATTCAAATCACAAACAAGAAAAACAATAAATAAAAACTAACAAGGTGGAAATGTCCAAGATGCCAAAATATGTAACTCCTCAATGCCGTTTGTCTGGTTTCGTTTACTTTATATGTGGTGGTGGCAAAGTCAGAAAACAGCTAATCATAGTTAGCCCATTGATGATAGCATGCTAACAGTTAGCTTAATAGCTAATTGGATATTTTCTAAACACAAACTAATATTACTTGCTGTTGTTTGCCGTTAAAGTTTGTAAAATAAACAGAGCTAAAAGGGTTTAACAAGTAAAATGGTATTGGTATTGTTGTATTATGTTGTATTTGTGCTAGCAGTGTTTGTACTTTAAGCTAAACTATTAGCTAATCTGTCTCTTAAAACCATGCCAGCAGCTGAGGGAAAATGGCAAGAAAAAACGTTTTATTTACTTACTTTATTTATTTATTTACTGAATCTATTGTGCAAAAATCTCCTTTTAAAGAGGGATGTTTTCAAAATACAGTAAAATACATGTTATGAAAGTTGCGACTGATGTTATTTTGTTAGCGGTTAGCTTATTGCTTGGTGTTTTCCTGTTCCTATTTCTTTATATTCTGTTAAATTGATATTAGAATTCATGTAAGTGTAACAAATGTACTTGAAATTCAGAGTTAAGAGTGTTTCCTTGTAATTCATTAATAGCACTTAATTATGCTAATATGTGTTAATAGTGGTTAATTACTGAACTGTGAGCTAAAATGTTACATGTTAAGATAAAACATGTATTTAGAAGGTTTTTTTGAGTTTACGATGTGAAAGTGTCCTCACACAGATGGAGGTTTTTGTAAAATACAGATGAATACATGTTATTGTAAAACTGGAAGAATAATGGCTGTGGTTGTTTGTTGCTGTGTTGGTGACAGTTACAGACAGTCACCACACAAAACACAGCCTCTGTGCCGGCCCATAATCCTTTGCTGCACTGTGCTGCATAGAGTATAAAAATGTGGGGGTGCACCAGAGATGATGGTGAAGGTGTCAGTGTCTGTGCCTGAAATATACTGCAGAACACATTTGGTTTTATAAGAGTACACACTAAAAATAAGAAAGAAAATAAATAAATAAGCTAAGATTCTCAGATTGGTTTTAGTCAGGTGTACATATCAGAAATGGTATGTTTTTGTTTTGTTTTTTTTGCTTTCTTTATGACAAAGAATCCATCACATGCAGACTATTTTGGGGGGAGGAGGTGATAGAAACAGGATTTAAGATCAGAGGCTACTCATATCCATAATCCCTCCCCTGTATGAATTATTCATACAAATGTGCAGCTCATACTTGAACCACAGATATAAAACAGTAAAGTCATATCAGAAAAAGCTTAAATACCTCATCACCATGAACAGTTGTTTTGTGTTTGGATTTTTATGAATCCCATAAAATCTTGAGAAACATCTAACTTTTCTAAAATCCACCCTTTTTTTCTTTTAACCCTTTCATACATGAATTATGAAGAAAAAAAAACCTTAAACAAGATTTTTTTCCCCCCCTGTGTGTTTTTATTCCCCTTTAGACATAAAAAACAAACAAAAACAAATAAACAAACATGCGATTGAAATTGTTTTTATGACCTTATTTTTCACGGAGTTCCAAAAACATCCACTTTGCTGGACTGCATTTAATTAATAATTTTATATTAATATTTAATTTAATTTTTGAAGCAAAGAAACATGGATTTACTGACATACTGTGTGAAACTCATGAAAAAAAAACTTTTTTAATGCTGCTAATCTGATGTTTTCTCACATTTTAACACTGTATAATTTTAGTTATTATTCACTAATATGAAAAAAAAGATGTTTAAAAAAAAGACAAGCTGTTAATTACAGTCTAATAACAATTAGCAATTGATTTACACCCAAATATGTTACTGTAGATCAGGTTTATCTAGAACAGTAAAGTTACAGTAATGGTGTGAATGTCAGTGTATTATGGGATGGTGCATAAGTGTCCACTGTGTTGGCTGATATGGAACTAAAACAATAAAATCTGTGAATATACAATAGAACAGCAGTAGAATAACTGTCCACTGTAGTGACCAGTATGTATGAAAGGGTTAACAGATAAAAATGATTAACAAAACAGTTAAAGGTAAAAAAAAAAGACAAACCCCCCCCAAAAAAACGTAAGAATTGAAGCTATCATTATAACATGTTTTAATGTCTTGATTTTTTTCCATTCAACCCTCTAAACACACAGTTAATTTTTTTCTGTCTTTAAATTATGAATAAAAAAATTAAAGCTGACAAATAATAAAAACAAAGTTCAGTGTAGATCCTTCTATACTTCTTTTTAAGTTTTATTTTCTATGTTTTTATGTCAGTGAAATACACAAAATGTCTATAATGATTTATTTTATCCACATCCTTACTTTCTGGTTATTTTGTTTGTTTTTCCCTCTCATCTCAACTGTGAAGAAATAAAACCCCTAAAAAAATGTTCTGTAATTCCTTTTAGTGTCATTAAACATCGTGTAAAACAGTCATTTAATGGATACAACTCTTAAATCATCATATTATCACTCGTGTGAAACCAAAGGGAAGCTAAATTTGGGATTTTAGGATTAACAGTCCATGATTGCAGCACTTTTTATTGTAACCCTGCCCCTCCTCCTTTTCGTCTGTTTCCATGGAAACCGCTGCATCGTCCCCCCCCTCTCTTTTTTGCATCGCTTTGAAGACATTTCTGTGACCTACTTTGCTACTGCTACAGGCTCTTCATCATCACACTCCTCCTTCACCTGAATAAATGAAAGAAACTGACTTCAGCCAATGACAAACACAACCAGGGTCAACGTGGATAGTCCAAAAATGGCTGCTGCAATAAAAACTAAACTCCAATTTGTAAGGTTTTTGAACAAAATTAGAAAGATTTTCCATGTTTTCCCTGATCAAGTTGATATTTATTGGTAAATATCTACAATAGATCAGATTTTCATGGCTGCATTAACGGTACCTTCACACATATGCAGGTCAGTCATATTGTGAACACCGATGCAGCCCCACACCATCACACATGCTGCTTTTGCACCTTTTAGTGAAAACAACCTGGAGGGTGTTTTCCATCTTTGATAAACTACCCTGTTGTCCGTTCTTCCTATAAATAAACGGTTATGTAACGAGCAGACAAACCCTACGAGGCACCACCGTATTTGGATTTAGACTTAAGCTACATTCACACTGCAGGCAAATGTGGCCCAGATCCGATACAAACCCGATATTTTGCAATGCAACTTCAGTTTGAACCGCCAGATCATATTTATCCGACTTTTACATCATTGAAATGTGACAAACATCACAATTTTTACATCCCTACGTCTGCTAACACATTGTTTTGTTCGAGCCAAAGCTGCCACATGTGCTTCCGTTTCAAGTGCAGAACGTTTTGTTTGATCATGTTGTATGGCTCTGCGGTTTGAGTCTATGTGCTCAGAATAAAACTACACTAACTAACCAATCATGTTACCTGAGCTAATAGCAAACAAGCTTGTAGACTATATAATTCCATGTGAGCTAATGCTAACATTAGCTTATGCAGTTATTGTAGATAAGATGTGCAGCTCCTTAAACATTACTAACAGAACTGGGCTTCAGGGACAAACACGTGTTTTATTCACGACAAAAATAGCTCTTGTAGACCTTGTGTCAGACAAAAGTAAACTTTAAATATCATAGTTAGCAACGTAGCAGCAAAGTATATACTCTATTGTCTCCTGTTACTTTGATTCATGGAGTTTAGGTTTGAGTTTGATCTGTTTCTGTGCTAAGTTTTAATTATATGTTTGTTATTGGGTGACACGGTGGTGCAGTGGGTAGCACTCGTGGCTCACAGACAGAAGGTCCTGGGTTTGATTCCAACACCAGTGGATGGTGGGACCTTTGTGTGGAGTTTGCATGTTCTCCCCGTGTCTGTGTGGCTCCTCCCACCATCCAAACACATGCACTGATAGGTTAATTGGTTAATCTAAATCACCCATAGGTGTAAATGTGAGAGTGGTTGTTTGTCTATATGTCAGCCCTGTGATAAACTGGTGACATGTCCAGGGTGCTTCACCCTTAAGCAGCTGGGATAGGCTCCATGCGACCCGAGTGAGGATCAAACAGCTTCAGAAGATGAATGAATGAATGAATGAATGTCCATTATTTTTGGTTCACCTCTGATTCTGCTTTTTTTTTTATTATTAATGATACAATAGACACAACATAGTGAAAAAAACAAACAGCCAACAACATACAATCAAACAAAAACAATAATGACAAACAACAGAGATGAACATCATATCACAATGTAAAGCCCAGTAAATTCCCAATAGGAAAATTAGGAGGAGGAAAGTAAGTGAAAGTGAGGAAGGAAAGGGAGATGGGAGGATAAGAGCTCTGATTCTGCTGCTTTAAGAATTATCTTTACTGTGAACGGAGTACGTCACCATGCAGCGTTATCCTGGTGTTACAGCTAACGTCCACCACAGCTGCTGCCTTCCTCTGGTCTGTTCAGGGACTTCAACACATTCAACCACATTCCACTACTCTACATCAGAGGTGTCAAACTCATGCTAGTGCAGGGGCCACATACAGCCTAATATGGTATAAAGTGGGCCGGACCAGTGAAATAATATAAACAATAGGAAGATAAATTTTGAGTGACAAAAAAAAAGTAAAATTCCGGAATGAAAATGTTTACATCTACGAATCGTACTTGAATGTAACATGAAATATGAACAACCTGAAAATTAAGAAAAATAAGTGCAATGTTAATATTACGCCTTAGTTTATTATATACACACACACACACACACGTGAATCACAACTTACAGATCACAGTGAATCTAAAAACACACAAAATATTAAATAACAGGCAGAACATTATTAAAATTCCATGTACTTCTAAGAGATTTCAGATTATTCAAATTTTAATAAAAGGCTAGTCTGTAAATGTAAAATTGTATATTTTACTTTTTTTTTTTAAACACTAAAGAAAAAAGTTGCAGTTTTCATTATTTCTAGGTTAATCTGATAGTATTTTACTGGTCTGATCCAATTTAGCTTAAATGATTTGAACATCCTTGACTTTTTATATCTTCACTGTAATTTTTGCATCTCAAATTCATTCCAGGGGCCAGACTGAACCCTTTGGCAGGGCAGATTTGGCCCCTGGGCCATCTTACAGTAGACGTTCTTATTTAGTGCCAAAAGTATTTAATTAACTTTTAAACACTGAAACGTCTGCCTGTCAGATAAGTTTGCACTGGACATAAACAGATGGTTTTGCCTTTATGTGAGAACCTTTAGTGTGGAACCAGTGGTTTACAGCGTGTGTATGAAACCAAAGGAAACATTGAATTTTGGAGCTTTAAACTTTTTGTTGTCCATGTTTATCTGCTTTTCCGTCTAATCCTCCTTCCTCTCTTCTCTCCACAGGACACAGTAAATCCTGTCCTCAGTTTGAACCTTTGCTGAATTAAATCAACTCTTAGTTTGTCGCTTTCCCTTCAAATCAGACCAAAGAGGATTGGGCAGCAGATCCTCCTTGCACGGACCCAAGAGACATATTTCATATGGCAAATACATCGACTTTCGAATGTGTGGATCCTTTTTTACCTCCAGGAATGTAGAGCGGTAGTATTCTGGAAGTGAGTTTGAGGATTGTGGACTAAAACGACCAGGATCAGAAGTGGAAGTGGATTCCAGAGGAGCTTCCCTCCAGGTGGAACTTGAATTTTCCTCGGCCACAATATGGAATAAATGTTGAGTGGGAAAGAAAACGCCACCCAAACAGACTGTAAGAACTCGTCCAGCTGAACGTCCAGCCCCTCCCCCTGGCTTCACAGCGGGGTAAGGGGTGTGTTCGGAGGATTCCCCCCACCAGGCTGCTGCTCGCAGATGGAGGCCCACCAACACTCCCCAGATAGCAGCAGTGAGGAGTGCACCGTCCTGGAGGCGCCGCCTGGAAAAAACACCTGCACACAGCATGCAGGGAAGGTCAGGAGTTTAACTGGAGTTCAAATACCCTTAAGAATAATAATAATAATAGCATTTATGAAGCACATTTCATTCAGTGGAATCTAGGAGTGCTTCAGAGAGAAGACAGTTAAAAAAAAAAAAAAAAACTATATTAAGAATGAAAGACAAATCAAATAACTTTTTGTCATTACTTTAAATCCATGATGCCATGTGTTAAAAATCCATTCTAAAGAGGCAGAGTCATGTTAGGGTGGCATCTAATAGAATCTGCTCTTGGTAAATTCATAAATAGACTTTATTTTGAACATAATTAGTAAAAAAAAAAAAAAAAAAGGACCAGTTTCAACAGGACTTTCCAATACACAGCAATAAATCAATCAGAAAAGAAAAACAAATGTCACACATCGTACCAACTATTTCATTTTGGCTCTTTAATAGTTAATGTCTGAAAAGTAGGAAGAAGCTGAGATTATATTGTCCGACCCCGAGTTTACAGTTAAATACAGCGGTCTTAAACTTTTTTTCAAATTCATGTGACTTGGGTTGATGTCAGGGACTGAGGCAAAGGGAACCCACAAGCATGCGGTAATCACAGAGAGATAATAAGGGTGTAATAACAATTTAATAATCACAAAACATAAACACACAAACAAAACCAAAAAAACTGAACCAAGGGCGTCACCTGAACCTGGAAAAGAACAAACGAGGTGGTAAACCCAAAAAAGAACTAAAAGCGTGTGGTGGCTAAAACATGCTCAGACATTCAAAACACAGGAAGTCGACTAACCACATGGTGAAAAAGTAAAAGCAACAACTAAACTTAAAAGTCTAACAAGCGAAAACACAGGGGATGCCACGTTACCAGTATAAGTGGTTTTACAATCTGGCGCACACATCTGTGGAACTGCACTGCTTAAATACAGGTGTGTTCTTGATTGGAGATCAGCCCCAGGTGTGTGCCATTAACAGTTAAGACTCACAGGCAGAACAGGGGTGGGGACAACAGGTAAAACACCAAACCAAAACCAAACTAAAAGCAGTTCATGACAGTTGAGTTTCAACATCATGAAAACATAAGGAAGGAAGTAACTATACACAGCATTTGGAGTTTGGGTCACACACTGGTTTGAGGAGTTGTGTGACGCTGCTGCCAGCTGTGAGCCCCAAAAACAACAACCTGTAAAATCCATGTTCGGTTCAGTGAAAGCAGAGCAGCACTTTTACATCTCTGGCCTGTGGCACTTTAATAATTTCAGCCTATTTGATCATTTCAGTAGATTCACAGAAAAAATATTAGACCGCCCTTGTTTTCTTTTTTTTTTAATTTCGTATTTATTTTCATTGTGCATCTCCAAAAGTACAACACAAAAAAAGAATGAAATTCCTAGTTTATGATACAACATTTTGTGACACACAAAGTATAACCCCCCCCCAAACTGATGGCAAACCCCCATACCAACCCAACCTGGCTCTGAAAATGCAAAAACCACAAATAAAAACAAACATATGTATAAAGATGAAAATGAATAGAATTTACAGGTATTATCAAATAGGTGATCAGGATGTTTTCTTCAGCTTCTGGTTCATTTTAATGCCTGGTCCAACTAAAGCTCCATTTATTTGGACAAATATAATAATAACAACAACAATATCTCATAGTAGTTTAATTTAACAGCTTATATCTATCCATTTAACATGTTTTCTTGATAAAAAAAAACAAAATCACTTAAGTTCTCCCATCAATATCTGTCATTGTACTGACAAAAACACTGTTTTAGTCACATGACACACACAGGAGTTAGGACTGGATTATAGAACCACTGCTTTTGTGACTTTTGATGGTCTAATAATGTTTTCCATGACTGTACGGATGTAGATGTGGAATACTAGAGAAGCAAAAGAAGCTAAAGTTCATTAAAGTTGTTTTTGTGTCTGTGTGAGTCCAAGCTACAGCAGATACAAAACAGAGACCATCATGAGTCTGTGATCTTCTGTTCACAGGTCCATAAAAAAGAACAAGACTTTAGGTACAAATGTTGGATACCTGAACATATTTACCATGTACTAGTGTTTTTCTGCAGGTGGCAGAACTCTACTGTTCAGCCTGTGAGTGTCCTCTGTGTGACGACTGTCTGTCCGAACATGAGGAGCACCAGAAAGTGGCGCTCAGCCGAGCCCTGGAGCAGCACCGCAGCCTTCTGCAGGACGGTCTGGAGGCGGTCCAGAACAGGTACTACCCACAGGGACACAGGGTGCAGGACACAGGGTTTGGTTTCCTGCAGTTGGATTTGATTTTGAAAAAGATGATTTTGAATTAGTTCTAGTCATGTCACTAAAATCCCACTTCATTATTTTAGATTTTGTGTCATTTCATGTGAATTTTCTGTCTTCATATGCTCTTGGTTTATCGTAACTGTCGTGCAGTGTTTAACATTCACCCAAAACCATCACTTCTGACTGATCTTCTCCCTCCCTCCCATTTTCATCTCATCTTTAACTGTTGATGAAAAGATCAGATGAAAATATTCTCCTTTTTGTCATCATAAATGTATCCATCCATCTTGAGAAGACTTAACAGATGGATCGACTGCCTTTGGTTTGTTTGACATTTAAAAGGCATTTTCTCAGGAACCGTTGGACTGCTCTATTCTATGAACTACTCTTTATGATCGACAACACAGTGATGTCCAAATATGTACAGAACATTATTGCATAATGTATTTTTGAAAAGTGACCACATGTACACAACTATCAGGTAAGTATCCCATAATGTAGGAAAACCGCTATAATGAGACTCCACAGCTGTCACAGTAGAAATGAAATTCAACTTGTGTCACTTCATTCCTAAGAATTAAATATCTCACCTTAAATTATTATTTCTTCTCTATTTTGACATAAATGTTCGATTGGATTCAAGGTTGAACTGATTCGGTTTGATGTTAAGGCCACTGTGATGTCACAAAACTAAAGTTTGGTCATAAGTGTTTAGAAGTGAAGGACCTCCATGAGCAGATCATGATGCAAGAACAGTGGCTGTAACAGGACACACTGACCTCTCGTGGACAGGAAGAGAAATGCAAATATCACTTTTCAGTTCGATTGCACTTTCCGTATCTAGATTTGACCTGATAACATATCATATTCAAGCATGAATTATGAATGTTGTCAGATTTTGATCATTATATATTTTTAACTTTCTGTCTCATTGAACCTGGTTATTTTACAAAGACTTACAGTAATACTGATGGAATGTGTGAGAAATATACCAATTCATGATTCCTCTGTTTTACTTCTTCTCAGTTCATCAAAAAAAATCATGATTCCAGAGCTGAAACCTGATTGTTCTCTGCAGTCGACCTCTGACCCAGTTCAGAAATGATTCAGTCTCAGGCTGATTTACAGAATCCCATGTACATTAGGTTCTAACATTCACATCAGCTGAATTCTGTTTTGTATTCTTTGTATCTTCACAGACTCCCTCAGGTGTCAGACGCTCTGTCCTTCATTAAGGAGATCCTCCAACAGCTGACCAATCAGAGAGCGTCCATCGAGGAGGACATCCAGTCCAGCTTTGAGGACCTGCATAAGCAGCTGGATGTCAGGAAGAGTGTCCTCCTGATGGAGCTGGAGGTCACCTACGGACTCAAACAGAAGGTGCTCAACTTTTCTTTTGCTCAAAGTCTTTTTGTTGGTTTTTATGCAGGGACTCTGATGTGGATGTGGACAAGGGTCTGGACCAGCACGCATGTTGGTCTAATGTTCTAAAATACATGTTCCTTCCACATTACGTGTGTTTGTCTTGTATTTTTATACATACTTCTTGGATTTTTTAAAAATAATTTTTTGGTCACATACAGGCAAGGAACTATGGTATGGTAACTTTATTGACCTTGATTTTCTATGTAAGAAAAAAAATGTTTAAATTCACAAAAGTAATAATGACATTTTGACTTTCAGAGTATTTGTATGTGTGAACTATAAAGGGTTAAACTGGTCGATCCTGTCTGTGGCCCCTGAACTACAGTCCTGTTCCACAGCTGTAGAACAGAACTCATTCATGTTCCGGTGTGTGCAGGTCCTTCAGGGTCAGGTGGACAGCCTCCTTCGGGGTGAGGGGGACATCACCACCACCTGCACCCAGACGGAGGAGGCGCTGGCGGCCGAGGCGTGTGTGGCCAACCTGCAGACGGAGCGTGAGCTTGGCGAGAAGCTGGGGCACCTGGCCGGCCTTGGGTTGCCATGCCAACCAGAAGAAAATGACCAACTGGACCTAGTGTTGGAGACGGATGGTCTGAGGAAGTCCATTCACAACCTAGGGACCATCGTCACCACCAGGTGACACTTTAACCCATAAAGACCCAAACATCCACTGATCTAATCTGTTTAATACCTGTTGGTCAGTTCGATGTGGTGAGGTTTATGGTGAGGCTCTGACTTTTGAGTCAGATTTACAACTGTAAGAACTGAAAAGAGCATCTAATTTCACTGTTCATCTAACAGCATGGACTGGTAATGCGTCACAACCATCAGCATCAGCAGCTGGAAAACACCTGTTAGTTCACATACGCCCCCCAGAGGTGAGGCACAGTACTGCCTGCCTCACCTGCTGACTTTTCTCTGCACTTTATTGTACGATCAGCAGGAACAATTCTGTCACACGAATATTAGACATTCCACAGACTGTACAGAGTCCTACTGTAGAACAAATATTTCTGTAAAGTCCATATTGACGATATGCTGAGGAACAGAAACGGGTATGTGTCATGTGACCCAGTTTGGATTAAATCAGTCAGATATGAAGCAAAGCTCCAGTGCCTCACACTGGATTTCTGCCCTCGATTTGATCGCAAAATACTCAAATTCTGCAATTTCTACATAATAAAAGTTCAAAAACATATAGAGTCATACTGAAAATGCATGTTAAAGACAGATCAGTAGAAAATATCAATATTTATTTTATGTGATTTAAATCTTTTTATATCATGATGACCTCCCCTGACCACACGTCACTGCTGTTGGTCCATTAATCCTATCATTACCTGTACATAACTGGTGTAAAATACAGTTCATCTTTTCATGGTCATCAGATATGACCCATTTGGACATTCAGAGGCTCCGTAGTTACCATGGAAACACTGTCATGTTCAACAACATTGATTCACCAGTAAAACCCATGAAGTTGGATCAATGCCAGTGGATGGACACTGTGATATATTTGCTGAAAAAGTCCCTTTTCTACAGTTTTTTCTGTTTCTAACATAATAACAATTAACTTTACTCTGAGCTTTTATGAACACCTACATGCTTAGTGAATTAAATATTGGAAAATACTTGTTTTATACTAAAAAAACACAACATACAGAGGAAAATATCATAAATGGTGATAAATCACTGAAGAAAGGTTAAATCTAGATACAAATTCATTTTAGAACTGAAACAAAAGTAACACTGGGTCTTAATGGTTTAGTATATTCAGAGTCTATATGTATAAACTGTAGTCCACTGGTTTTCTGTTCAGGTAGTTTTACATATCGCTGGCCTCAGAGCAGAACTGCACCAGATTTTTGGCCAAATCCAGATATCTGTTGAACTTTACTGACTATGGCCAAATGTACTGTTTAATGTTATTTATTTATTCACTGAATGGTACAGATTTTTTATTTACTTGTGGTATTTGTTTGAATTTTTAATGTATTAATTTCTAAGCTAAATAAGGTATGAGGAATGACAGCACCAGCGTTTATGTTTACGTTACACTTTTCGATAATGACATTCATTTTCCAAAAAGTAAGTTCATTAAATGTTTTTCAACCTGTGATGGTGTTTCGTTCTTAGGTCAGTAGAGTCAAACTGGAGTCATGTGGTTAGTGGTCAGACTAAACACAACAGGGCTTTTACTTTGAAAATCCTGAATCTCCTCTTCTGTTGTTGCATCCTGGTGTGTATAACTCTTAGCTCCTCCTCTTCCTCAGTGCTGTGGCGAGCCAGAGTGAAGCCATGGGTGCAGGTTTGGAGCAGTGCATTGTGGGACATCCTGCTTCTGTTACCATAGTGACCAGAGACAAGTCGGGAGGAGCCTGCAAGAGCGGGAACGCAATTCTGTCAGCAGAGGTTTGTTTGGGTCGCCTCACTTTCAGAAGAACAGCATAAATGTTTGGGACATCCATGTGTGAAGGAGCATTTGGTGTTTTATCGCTACAGGTTTTCACTCCAGACGGCAGCATCGTGGACGGAGAAATTGTCGACCATAAGAACGGGACATATGAGTTTGTTTACACGGTGCCAAAGGAAGGCGACTTCTCATTGGCTCTGCGTTTGTACGACCAGCATATCAAAGGAAGTCCATTCAAACTGATTGTTACCAGGGCTTCAGATCTGGAGGTGGAGGTCAGTTACTACATCACTGTAAATATTTGTAAAGGAGTTGCTGATCACCGTCTCCCCCCAGCATGTAGTGAGAGGGGACGTAGTAGTCGGCATGTTTGTCCATCTGTTCATCATCACTGTCTCTAGTAGCTTAGAAATCTCGACCACAAAGCAGCAGAAAATATTCTTGCCTAGTTTGTGGTCTAGCATCACACGGTAGGAGCCCATCATTGGTCCGACACAAAGTATGTCGGCCCAATCAAAATGCTCTGTGTAGCGAGTTGTTGGGGCGGGCTTTGCACGATGTCGACAGGGCTGTGCGAGGGCGAGATAGAACAACCATAGAGAGCAACGAAGATGAATGTGTCGAACTGCGCTCATTTGAATCGGCTTCTGTCGTTGATTTTGTTAGAGTTCGACTTGGGCTTTTCTTTGAAAGTTGAGCAGAAAGAAATACTCAAGTCATTGGTTTTAAAGAAGGATGGATTTGTTGTTTACTCTACAGTCCATGGATAGTTTGGGCGACCAGGCTATGTCTCTAGAGCAGTGTTTCCCAACCTTTTTTGAGCCACGGCACATATTTGACATTGGAAAAATCACAAGCCACACCACCAACCAAATATGTCACAAAAGTATATATCATATTGAGGTCTGTTGTATAATAGTATAGGAGGCATATCCCTCCCACCCCAACCCGATACCTGGGGTTTGTGGGTAACCCGCTAATCCGTGCATCACTACTGTGGGGGCTTTATCAACAGAACACACTGCATCAGGGGCAGGTCACTTTTATTTTTATTTTGCAAACAGAAGCAGGAGACTGTTGTTATAGAGTGGATCATTAATGGCTTATAGAACCAATCAGGTGAAATTGGATCATTTTCCACAACACACCTGATGACTTTTCTAATGTGCCACAGAACTCTGGTTGGGAAAAACCGCACTAGACTAAACGGAAAACTAATTTGAAGGCTCTGATTTATGGTAGAGCTCAAACTCCAACATAAACAATTCCATCATGTTTTTCATTGGTCACTCGTGTTCTAACGAAGCATTTTGTAGTGTGTTGTCATTTTTTGCCTGTTTTATCTAGATGCATATGCAAACAGAGGTATTCAAGATAAACAACAAACCAACAGCAACCCTCAGTCTAAACCAGTGTGTCTAAACTGGGGCTCTGGAACACCATTAGAGGATGTTTGGAACAAGAATGCTACAAGGGGGGGCGCTGAGACCAAAATGGGGGGTGTTAATCTGTATGTGTATCAAGATCAAGTACCAATAGTAAATTTACGTAAATTTAACATTTTATAAGGTTTTGGTAACATCTTAAAATAAGCCTAAAGACTCCCAAACCAAGTCATTAAAACCATGGCAGAGTACCTGTAGATCATGTCTTCTTCCTCCAACCCTCCAGGTGTCTCCTTCAACCACCACAGCCACCAACTCTGCAGCCAACGCCACCCCGTCCACAGGCTCCTCTGAGGGGGCCAAGAGACGAGGGAAGTCACCAGGCCAGAAGAAGAAAGGTTCCAAGAGGGCCAGCAGTGCTCTGGGCACCCCACGACGCAAAACCCAGAACCCCATCGAGGATGATCTCATCTTCAGGATTGGTGAGACATTAGTTTGAACTGTGGAATGAAAGTAATCAAAGAAGGAAAGCCTAATTAAACTCCTGGAACAAATATAACTGGACTACTTGGACCACAAACACAAAACAACAGTTATAAATGTTTGTTTTTGTCCTTTATCTAGGGACAAAGGGAAGGAACAAAGGAGAGTTCACTAACCTTCAAGGAGTGGCAGCCTCGGCTACTGGAAGGATACTTATCGCTGACAGCAACAATCAGTGTGTCCAGGTAAAAAATACAATTGGAAAGGGAGGATATGTAACTACAAACAGTTTAAATGGAACTGATGATGTAACCTTGACCTTTGGCCAAAAACTGATCAATTCATCCACAGATGCAAGTAAACAGTTGTGCCAAATTTGAAGAAATTCCCTTGAGGTATTTGTGAGATCTCCTATTCATAGGACTGGATAGACAGGCTGTCCTTTGACGTCAAACCATGAACATCATTGGACCACCAGCACCCTTGGGTTTATCTTTGAGTCCATCTGAATGTTTAGGCCACATTTGATGACAGTTTCTGAAGACATTCCTGCATTTTTAAACACATTAGGGACCAACAGACAAATCATATGAGATGTGTGGATCCAAAGTCAGTCAGGAGTTGATGGGTTAACTGTTGGATTTACTACTTTGTTTTCACATGTGAAAACAAAAAGAGAAAAATAGTCATAATGAAGTACCAAGCTTGTGTGCTTTCTTTCTTGTGTCACTCCAGATTTTCTCCAACCAAGGAGAGTTCAAAAGTCGTTTTGGGGTGCGGGGCCGGTCGCCAGGACAACTGCAGCGTCCAACCGGTGTTGCTGTGCATCCCAGTGGTGACATAATCATTGCTGACTATGACAACAAATGGGTCAGCATCTTCTCCTGCGAGGGCAAGTTCAAGGTATGTGTGGAGAAAGCGAGAAAGCGACATCAACTTTTTTGGGAACATTTTCAAGAAAATTGAGGATGTGTCAAGGTGGACAACAAGAACTTAAAATGTTTCACTGAAGTTAATAAATTATTGATGAAATGTTTGTTTCTAATTCATTTTCTTTGCAGGCTAAGCTCGGTTCTGGTCGGCTCATGGGTCCAAAGGGCGTGTCTGTGGACCAGAATGGTCATGTGATCGTCGTTGACAATAAGGCATGTACAGTCTTCATCTTCCAGCTGACTGGCAAGCTCATCACCAAATTTGGTAGTCGGGGCAACGGGGATAAGCAGTTTGCAGGTAAATATGAATACTGAGGTTTAAGTCCTATCAGCAAGAAACACAGCATCTTATCTTAGACTTTCTTCTTTCTTCTTGAATGGTTTGTCCTTCAACCCTTTGACTATAAATCGTTCATGAAAAAGCTCAAACTGTTTGGATCGAACAACTCCACCCATGGTGTAACTCCACCTATGCCGGCCCATAACCACTTACGACCTCATAGATTCTCTGTGTCCGAAAATTCCAAACAAATCAAACGATAAACACGTTGCATTCTTGTAGATCATTTCTGCATGTTTCAATTGTTCAACTCCACAGTCAGAAGCACTGATTGCTGCCACCCCATGATGTCTTTTTACATGTTCATAAGATCAGTTCAGACCTTGTATTCCATTTCCTGTCCCAAAGGTCCTCACTTTGCGGCTGTGAACCAGAACAATGAAATCATCATAACGGACTTCCATAACCACTCTGTAAAGGTACTGATATACTTTCCTCAACATGCACTCCTTACATTTTCCCAAAGATCCATTTCGGCTGCTGTTCAGGTGTCCACCTCTTTCTTGTGTTGCTGCTTTTATCTTTCTTCATGGTTAGGTTTTTACTCCAGAGGGAGAGCTGGTGTTGAAGTTCGGCTCCAACGGTGAGGGAAATGGTCAGTTCAACGCTCCCACTGGTGTAGCCGTGGACATTAATGGGAACATCATCGTGGCCGACTGGGGAAACAGCAGAATACAGGTACGACAACAGAGATAACAACTGGTACAAAGAGAAGGTGAAACATACCAGAGGTCCCAATCTGACCCACAGGATGAATTTATGAAGTGCAGAAATTATACTGAAGATGAACAATCCATGGTGTCAAACTCCAACAATTATGAAAATATTCTGTCGGTTACTACATTTTTTTGTGCCTTTCTAGATCTGGTGTAATGTCTAAAAGATTAAAGAAGGAATAATATTAAAATTGCATTTACTTTTCTTAAAGGGCTCATATTTATTAAACCCCCTTTTCTTAGTCCGTGCTTCATTTCTTTGCGTATTTGGAGCCTAATAGTTCAGACAGTTTGTTTTTCATACTAATTTTGTTGATTATTTCATCCATTTTTTTGTTCATTTTGTTGTTGTTTGGTCTGCTTTTCCCCCCTTTTTTTCTAATTTTGTTTTTTTTTGGCAATTTTTGTTTTGTGTTGATTTTTTTTTAATTAATTTTGTTGCCTCAGAAGTTTTTAATTTGTGTATTTGGATCCTAATAGTTCAGTTTGTTTTTTAAACTAATTATGTTGATTATTTAATCCATTTTTGTTCATTTTGTTGAGTTTTTTGGTCTTTTTTTTTTTTTTTCTTCTAATTTTGGTAATTTTGGCAATTTTTGTTTTGTGTTGATTTTTTTAAAATTAATTTTGTTGCCTCAGAAATTTTTATTTCTGTATTTGGATCCTTATAGTTCAGAATTTGAACTCTCCAGCTGCTGCTAAACTATCTGTGTAGTCATTTGGGCAAAAAACCCAATGGACTTCTACAACCTGTTTGAATTCCTGTTTAATTTGTTCCGTTTAATAACTAGTTCCATCCCCACACTTGCACATATAAGGTCCAGACTTCACACCAACATTTCTCCAGTTCCATATAATTGTTTGTCAGCAGCAATGAAAACTGAAAATATTTTCCAAACTTGGAGCCCATTACCTCGAATGTTCAGTTGTTGGTTGAACAAGACAGAGCAGCACAGCCAACAACATGGAGGGGGCGGGGCCTGAAGTGGCTCATGTGCATTTAAAGGGCCAGTGCGCCAAACCACCTTTCTGGTGTCATTAGTCAGAAATAGTGTTGAAGATGGACCTGTGGAGCTGAATGAATGAAGAATTCAGACCCAAGTAGAGCATTTATTGTTTATGGAGACCACAGGGACATGTTTAAAATGAAGAATTCTATTTAAAAAAGCAAAATATCACTCCTTTAAATGATTTATCACCATTTATTCTAACATTATCTTTTGTATTTTATGTTTTTTCAATGAAAACCATGAATTTTCTTGTGTTTAATGCACTGATCATGTAGATTGTATGTGACCGATCCTATGCTGTCAACGATGGGGCGAAGTGGAGAGTCCTTTTTATGTATTTTGGGTGTTCCATATATTCGGGGGGTGATATTGGCTGTGGGTATTCGGTGGTCATATGCTTCCTGTGTTATTTTTTTGCTTTCTAACAATGGTTTTAAAAGTGTTTTGAGAGTCTTCTTCTTTTCTTCTGTCGGGTTTTTCTTTAGAATCTCATATGTATTTGTGTCTGCTAATAAAACGTTCATCTGTGTTTCGTATGTGTTTGTGTCCATTACCACTGTGGTTCTTCCTTTGTCCGCTGGTAGGATTATGATGGAGCTGTCCTTTTGGAGGGAGTTTATTGCTTTCCGTTCTTCTTTCGTGATGTTGCTTTTTGGTAATTTTGCTGATTTGAGTATGCCTGCGACTGTGTTTCGTAGTTCTGCTTTTTTCCCCTGGTCCTGGATCTTCTGGCATGCCAGTTCTGTAGCTAAGATGTATTCTTCATGTGGTATATTGTTCGGTGTGATGGCGAAGTTGAGTCCACACGTTAAAACGCTCTTTTCTTCCTCCGTAAGTGAACACTGTGATAAATTGCGCACCCACTTCTCGTTTGTTTCCGTGTGTGTTTTCTTACTGATATTTTTCTTTTTGATTTGTTTTGTCAATTTGTTGATCTGGCGGTTTTTGGTTGTGATGAATTCCTGTTCATATGAGTGTTTGAGATCTGGGTCCAGCAGTTGTTGAGTTTCCTGTCCTACTGTGAATGAAATGTTGAAAGCGTCCTTTTCTTTTTGCATCTGCATCTGTATCCATTCAATCTTGTTGACTGTTATCCTTATTCTTTCCTTCATTAATTCCTTTCGTGCTTTATTGATAATGATCCTTGCGTTGTTGGTTGGGATGGGGGTGTTGATGTTGAGGCTTACCGGGGTGATATCCTCATCTCTGCAATGGAGGTTGAATCTCAGATGGTTCTTTTGGCGTGCTAGGGATTTTTCGAGTCTCTCCAAACGGCGAAACGCTTTTAGACACTGTTGTCCATGACTTCCACGTAATATATCCATCAAGTTCATTATGTCTACTTAGTAAATGTATTATTTTTTATTTCTTTTTTTTTTTTCAGACAAGTTTAGAGGGAGATGTCTCTTTACCTTTACATATTTCGACTGTCATCTGCAGTCTTCCTCAGAAGGCGTCAGCTGATTGCTTTGACGTGTCCTTATGTGATGTTCTTCCTAGGCGTAGTCAGCCTGACAGGTCTGGGAGTTCTGTCAGGTTGACCAGACCCCCCGGCTGCCCAATGTAAAAAAAGAAATGAAAAAATAATTAATTTACTAAGTAGATATAATGAACTTGATGGATATAAATACATGGGTCATTTAGCAACAACTAATCTGTCAAATTAATAAAATTGTCCTATCAGAGAGATTTTGTATACGATACCATAAATATATCATCAGTAATAAACAACGGGCAGAAAAGTCCCTGACGTGTACAAGACTGTATTGTCGGAATTTCTCCTCAACAAAAACAGCCCATTTATTGGAGTCGTGTAATTATTACCTCTGCCAAGGAGGTTATGTTTTTGCCAGAGTTTGTTTGTTTGTTTGCAACATAACTCAAAAAAATTATGGACAGATTTTCATTAAATTTTTAGGATATGTCCACTCTGGGTCAAGGAAGAGATGATTACATTTTAGAGGCGATCCGGATCACCGTCTGGATCCAGGAATTTTTAAAAATTATTATTTATCATTGCAAGATAGGGCATGGCGGCACAGAGTTGCATATGAGGTCATTCAGCACCATCTAGTGGAAAAAAAATACAAACGCTACCTTAAAAAAAGTACAAACAGTACCTTAATTTTTTTTTTTTTAAAGTACAAACACTACCTTAAAAAAAAGTACAAACACTACCTTGGCGGAGGTCTGCGCTCTCCGAATGTTTTTCTAGTTATAATAATGAAAACCTTCTTTGCATCTTTCCCAGGTGTTCGATGGCACCGGCTCCTTCCTGTCCTACATCAACACATCAGCAGACCCTTTGTACGGACCTCAGGGTTTGGCTCTGACGTCAGATGGACACGTGGTGGTGGCCGACTCTGGAAACCACTGCTTCAAAGTCTACCGCTACCTGCAATGATAGAGCCCGAGAGGTAGACGACAGGTGTAGGCTGATGTCAGATCCAACGAACCGCTGCATGAACCTCCATAGTTACCTGGTAAAGGACCAGAGGCGTTTCCATCATTCCACCATTAAAGCCCGTTTTAGAAGATTTTATTCATGATCAATGTTTCTGCACAGACTCTCAATTGTCTTAAAAATGGTCAAAAACACATCAATGATGGTCACGACACCGATACAGAAGTTCTTTTTTTTTTTGCCTTCATGGAATATCTGACAAATTAGAAATTAATGTTTTCAAGGAAAAACTATTATGCAATGATGGATTCTGTCCAACTCTACAAGTCTTCATCCTGGGATTTGAAGAAAGAAAACAAAGGAAGAAGAAACTTAGCATCAGAAATAATGGACCAGGATCAAAGATACAACAAGGGCGTGGATGTAAAGTCTTAAAAATAATGGACGGGGAAGAACATGCGTCTTAAATGCCTTCTCATATTGTATGTAACAGACAAATGAATGGACCAGGAGCTAAAAGAGTTCTGCTTCTTGGTTTGATTTTGTCCCGTATTTTTGACTGATCACACCAAAGCCTGCACTCAAAACTGGTACTTAGCATAGACCGCTAATGTTTGCTAATGCTAATGGCACCAATTGGAAGAGCTTGACTGGATTTCATGACGTCCATACCATCGACTGTCAATATGACGTTACGTATCGTCATGTTAGACTAAGACTCAGCCCTCTTTTACGTCATGGTCCGTTGTTTGTACATAAGGATTGTCTGAATATGGAATGTTTATTTAAATCTTTGCGTATGCTAGCGTTTTTATTTCCAGGTAAATAGATTCATGATTAGAACTTATTGCTTGACTCTGATTGTCTGGTTGATTGATGAATTAGGTTGATTGGCAGTAGACTTTACAAGCAGTAGCATCTATCAGTGCT
The DNA here is from genome assembly GCA_030068375.1 of Ostorhinchus rueppellii. Lineage (NCBI taxonomy): Eukaryota > Metazoa > Chordata > Actinopteri > Kurtiformes > Apogonidae > Ostorhinchus > Ostorhinchus rueppellii. The sequence continues at coordinate 24,726,648 of JAQQZY010000011.1, forward strand.
CGGTTTGGGTGTTCATATATTTTTTCCGGTGAAAATGTTGAGGAGAACAAAAAGTCTATAAATCTATCGTATATATTTGTGAAAATGCCTTTAATAATATCAAGTAAAATGTTTCAAGTAATCCGCATATTTGGAATCGGTAACATTTTTACACACTCTGTATCTGAACATCAATGACGAAAAGGCCAGTGAATGGAATTCTAGAATGTTCCGGTTCATCCTAAAACATCGCTAATAAGTCTAGAATTCTTTAAAAAGTCAGAGAAGTGCTCGTCATGACCTGATCTGTACTGGAAACATAATTTTCTGCGTGCATGTGCGAAAATGCTACGTCTTGTCACTAGGGGTGTTAGAAAATATTGGTTCTGCAATATATCGCGATATTTCATTTCATGATTCTGTATCAATATTTTAGGTATTTATTCAGATACAGATATAGCAGTTCATTTCTGTTTTTATTTTTTTACTGTTTCTATTTTATTTATTATTATTTAACACTGTTTTATTCAATAAGGGTTATTTGAAAGATCCTAAAAGCACTTTTTACTATTCATCTGTTGGGATCGCACAAAAATAATGATATGAACTAATGGAATATGAACATCTGAGCAGGATCTGAAACTGTAATGACTGTAAAACATCATTTAAGCTTGAACACAGAAACATTCTGCGATATAGCATCAGATCCCGTTGTGATCAAATAAAAATGTGTTTGGTAGAGAAACAAACAAAAAAAATCCCTTTTTAACAGTATCATGATATATCAATATATCGTATCATGATCTTAGTATTGTGATTTGTATCGTATCACCAGATTCTTGCCGATACACAGCCCTAATTGTCACCAGTATTTCTAAGTAATTTATGGGAATCGCATCACAAGTTGTTACAGTAACTATAAGATTAGCTGGATATATGTGCATATTTTTGTTTTATTCTTACAGTCACATTTGCTAACATTAGCTAGTGAGAAAAATTTGGTGAACATTAACTAGTTATGTTAGCTAACCACGTTTCCAGTACATATCGAGTATTGACAGTGCTTTCGCTCACAGATAAAACTCCATATTTCGTCATAAAGCCATAAAGGAATATGTGAAGCGTCTAAAAGCATGTTTCTGTAAACTCTAAGTGTCTATCGTACCATCCCTGGGTTCCAACTCTTCCATTTTACAAACCAATTTACAGTAAATATTAAGTACAGTAGGATGTGAAACAGCAAAACAGTTACAAAATAAGTGCTATATAATAAACAATCGATATACAGCATTTACATCACAAGTCCTTAAATAATCATTATTATTATTATTATTGTTATTATTGGGCAAGAAACACATTTAAGTTATCCACATCAATATTAAGTCGTTTCACACCAAGCGTGGATATTCATCTTCCAGGAATGTTATGCTATTTTGAGAAAGAAGAAGAAAAAATGTTATATTGTAACTGTACGAGAAAAAAAGTTGAATTTTGTATAAGACAAAGTTGTATTATTATTATTATTATTACAAAAAAGTTGTACTCTTAATTAGAAGAAAAAGCTAAATATTGTGAGAGTTTTTGAAATTCCCAGCTGAACGTGAATGCAGCAGTTGCTCTTTCTTAAAGTTGAGTCGACGTTCTTTCAGGTCGATGTTATATGATCTCTTAATTTCTATAAGAATATTCTCATAATGATACAATTTATTCCTGTATTACAAGTATATCATTCTCGGAATGTTAACATTTTTTCTGCTAATGTTACGGCATATTTTGAAAAAGAATTATGATTTAACTGCTGCAATATAACACCCTTTTTCTCAAATTATTATGACTATGATCTGGAAACATCCAATTGTTAACTGTCAACGTTCAAACACATTTAACCAGTGAAATCCTACTTTATACACCAGGTCCAGGGTGCTTTTTCCATATTTCCACATTTATCCATCGCTTTGGTGAGAAACGGCTTTGACTTGGATCATATTTTTAGTGATGAACCAAAACGTGTAAAAGAAAAGCGCTGTTCTAGTTCTAATGTTGTGTTTCTGTCCCAATTTACACCAGAAAAACAATAAGGCAGAATCAAACCCATCACAAAGAATTTCTTTTTATGAAGATACAGTTTCTATTTATAAAAGATGTATTTATATGAGTTGTCACCTATTTATTTATCAATGTATTTATTTTTTTCACTTCTCTGCTCATTCTTGTATTTCTCTCTTGCCATTTGATTGTGTTCCACCATGTGCTTTGAAACTCTTAAGTGCCCATTTTACATTTCATCTTTTTATACGTTTCATCTTTTAAGTCGGGAACAAAATATGATTGTTGACGTTTGATAATGTTTCATGTGGACAATTCACAGATTTAATACTGAAATTGAATTTTTTTGTGGGACGAAGGGGGAAAAAAATCAAGCTAGCTAGCGAGCTGCTGTACTTATTAGCTTGATAAACAGACAGGTAGAAATATATTGCTTGTATTTCTGGTTGAAACCAATGTTTGTTTGTTTTTTTATTTGTTTGTTTGTTTTATTTGCCCTCTAAAACAACTGGCTACAGAAATAAAATGTACTTGACTTGGTACTGCATGAAGCTAATATGTTAGCGTGGGTAATGAATGGTAAATAAGCTTAAAAGTATCCAAGTTTGAGAGGGTTATGCTTTATTTCTTTATTTATTATTTAACTGAGCTGGGAATGGAAGTAGCACTTGGATACTATCAACAGCCGAATACATATACGTACATGTTTTTTTAGGGTACTGCTTGTACACCGAAAACTTGGAAAATAAAGTTGCACAACTGGCCACCATTAAAATAGGTTAACTAACCCAAAGGAAGTTAAATAAAGTTAAAAAGTTACATAAAAAAAATAATTAAGTAAACTACTTCGTCACTCTTTCCCAATATGGAAACAAGACCATGTCGTCGACATAGAAGACAACTTACGCAGCTAATTATGTTATTTAATGTGATGTTTATTAGACGACATAATGACTGATGTTTTAAAGTAGAAGATCAGTCAGAACATTTACAAAAGCTTCAAATACATAAACATCAAACTCAGCCTCTTTAATTCCTTTGCAACCTTTGATTCACTATATGGACAAAAGTATCGGGGCGCATTGAATTCAGGCGTTTTATTAAAAACAATCTCCCATTAAACTTTGAGGAAATACTGTTATTTGTAAACTATATGGACATAAATACTGGGACACGTCGTGGCTACAGCTGTAACGTCCTGTTCATGTGCAAGTTTAATGGGTGGTTTTTCTTCCTCAGTGTCGTGTTCTTCATGTTGAAAATTATTATTTACATTCAGAGCATGAAAAATATTTTAAAAATTTAGAGTTAGAACATTTAAAATCACAGTCATTGATTTAAAAAAAAAAAATCAATGTTTAGAGAAATTAAGTAAAAATCATCTTTGAAGCATTTTGGAAGCAAAGATAACAATTTAACCCAAACTACCCAATGCAACAATATTCATCCCATAATATATAATATATAATATATAATATATATTCTGACATTTGTTATTATTGTTTTGTATCACCTGTAACCTGTAACACCTGTCCACATACTTTTGTCCACATGTTTGTGTCTTCTTTGCTCCCAGGTCTTTAAAGCCTTCATCATACTTACCTACTCCACCTGCACAGTCCTTTCCCTGTCCCATTCCTTCTGGGTTTCTTTCTCTCGTTGTCATTGGTTTCAGTGCAGAACACCAGCAATGCTCGCGAACGTTTCTACAGATACGGAAAGACTTTAAAATGTTTACTTTAAAACAACATGAGTGCACGTAAAAGAGTAATGAGGTACCAAGGGAAGATGTCAGTCATGCTGTTTCCATGTCAGTTTGAAATCTCCTCCAGTGATGCTGCTAAATGGTCTTAGATGTTCCTGTCACAGTTGAACTATGAGGTTTGAAGGTTTTACTAACCCTACATATGCAGGTGTTTCTTCATGTGGCCACCATTTACTGGGGATTCAGCCTTAATGTCACTAATACATATGAATGTTGTTTTCCACTCGTGACGTAAATGCCTTTAGTCATTTTGATTTCAGGTGGTCTGCAGATAAGATCATGGGTCCACACATGAATGGTTTACCTGGAGACTGGGGGTGTCAAACATAAGGCCCGGGGCCCAAAACCAGCCCGCCTAAGGTTCCAATCAGAGCCACAGCGTTCATTTACAAAATGGGAAAATGACACTGAAAATATGACCTTAAATTGCATTACACAAATATGAAAATGTCTTTGTTTTGTTTTTGTGTTTCGTTTCATTTATAAGGACTAAGTTGGATTATTTAGTTTTTGTTGCATATTCAAAATAATCTAAACATAAACGTAAAATATTTACAATTACAGACTATTCTCACAATAAACAGTGAATGACCTGAAATATTTAAAGAAAAAAAGTTCAATTGTAACAAAATAACAGATTCACTGCAATCTTTAAGTTGTGCTGAAACATAATATTTATAAAACTGCCTTTATTTGTCTTAACAAATGTCAGGTTTATGTGGTTGGTGAGGTGATTCATATTTTCATAAAGCAATTTGACTTTTTTCACACTAAAACAAAGTGGAAAAAAATATGCATTATTAGTAAGTGTTTAACAAATGTATTCTTCCACCTGTCATGAAAACAACATAAATAACTTCATAGTTTATCAAAAACTTGTTTCAAATGAACAGTTTCATTGTTATTCCAACAGGAAATGACCAATGTGAAGAGCAAAATAGTCCTTGTTGACCAATAATTCCCATAAATGTCCATATTTAGTGTGTCCACCTTTGGTGCAGATAACAGTTTCCATTCTTGCTGCCATTGTTTTGAT
>JAQQZY010000011.1:24873388-24892765 GCA_030068375.1 Ostorhinchus rueppellii
ACAGAATAGAATTGAACATAATAGAATAGAACAGAATAGAATTGAACATAATAGAATAGAATAGAACAGAATAGAATTGAACATAATAGAATAGAATAGAACAGAATAGAATAGCTTTGCTTTGCCATTTACACAGATACATTACAGTGTAGGTTCACTGGAATTCTTGTGTTTCCCTGAGTCACAGAATTAGAAAAGAGAAAAGACATGAACAAAAACGGAAAACACAACATAAACACAGCTAAAACATATATAAAAAAATTGCAGACAAACACAGATAACCATTTGAAGATTAGAGTACTACTAATAACACTGGAAGGTAAAAAAAACAAAAACAAGTCATTGCACATGTGAATAAATGTCTGATTAAAAAAATACTTTAATTATTCATTAATGATTTGACTGGAAACATTACACAGCTACTTATTACTTCTTCTATATCATATTTATGTATGTAAGTACTAATGAAATGCTTGAACAAGGTAAAAACTGTAAATTGTACACAGATGCTTTAACAAGATAAAATTAGCAAATTTGACAAAGAAGCTAAAATAAACTGATTGTGGAACTAATTTTCAGTAGCATTTCATTTACAATATATCAGTCCTTATTTAATAAACCAACAACAACATAAAATATGAGGGATTTGAATTAGATTATCCATACAATTAAATATCAATAATTAACCAAAATTTAGATGATTGTATTATAATATCTCTTACATTTTATTTAAAAATCCTTGTGGCAAAATGTCTGTGTCATGTGACCCAGTGACTCTTAAGTCAGTGTCAGACTTTATTACTGAACAAACAAAACATATGTGTTTTTACTGGAATTTATGCTTCTTCTACTTAATGAAAACTAAGATAAGAATAGGTTCGTGTTACGGTAATTAGCAACTAAACATACATGTTCTCAGAGATATGACGTCTTGTTAGTAGCAGCTAATGATTCATAACTATGTTTGCTGTCTTAATGTGATTGTTGCAGACGTAAGTAGATAGAGTCTAATTCCATTAGTCTGAGTAATAATGCAGTGTAAATGACATCACCACTGTATTTCTGGTTCAGACTGAGCTTCGATGAACGTCCGAGAGTTCATGGGTTTCCTGTGCTGTGTTCAGGGTTCTGGCTGCTTTGGACCGTCCTCATCCTGTTCAGCTGCTGCTGCGCATATCGACACCGACGAGCTAAGCTGAGAGTCCAGCAGCAGCAGAGGCAGAGAGAGATCAGCCTGCTGGCCTACCATGGAGCCAACTCATACCCCTCCTCCATGTTGGACCTGAGTAAGTCTGACCTATCATCTGTGTTTGTGTGAAAAGAGGTCAACGAAAAGAAAGACATCTCAGCTCAGTTACCTCAGTTAAACAGGATAAAACCAATAAAAACAAACACATAGAGGAAGCTTAGATCCAAACCAAAGTTACAAATTGACACAAAACAGTTTGCCCACAAAAGAACATGATTGTGCAGTTAGTGGTCTATGCTTAGGGTCGACTCTCTCAATTGTCTCCAATATCTGATCAAATTAATTACTTGAGCTCTGGACCTCTCTCTGTTGTCTGCACTCTGGTGGTATTGAGCAATTTCCGCTCAGTGCACAATCTGATTGGTTATATATTTTTGAGTAGCAGCCCATCAACAGTCAAATTATATATAAAAAAAAAACTAATAGTAGTAGTATTTATTTAACAGTGCTCATTATTATAAAGTATATTCCTTCAAGTTCAAGTGAAAAACTGACTTTGTTGATGTGATGTAATGGAATATAAGATAATGCACTGTTGATATTATTATTATTATACTTTTGGGTCAAAACACAATATTCGAAATCTCTCTGATGGGACATTTTAGAGACAATTTGACAAATTAGTTGTTGCTAAATGGCCCACATATTTACTTTTAAATTCATTTTTGCTTTAGTTGGACCATAATGGATTATCCAAAACAAGGAGCTACTTTATATTGAAATAAACATTGGAATGACAATCAGTTAAAGTTCGCTCTGACGGGACATTACTGTGTTTTGAAGTATATTCTTTCAAATTCAAGTGAAAAACTGACTTTGTTGGTGTAATGTAATATAAGATAATGCACTGTTGTTATTATTATAATTATACTTTCACATGTTTTTTTTTGTTTTGATAACTTGAGGGCACTTCAACAGAGTTTAGTGTTAGTTATTCTAAAATTTGGTGCAAATATTAAAATTATTTACTTCCCATGTACATCAGTTCCAAACACCACTCATCATCTTGTTGATTACTGCTAATTAGTACCGACCCCAAACTGACGTGTTCTGTGAAAGAAATGGCTTTTCACTTTGTCGCCATGACAACTTGTGAGACATTTCTTTTTCAGGGAAACACCCCAGGCCTCCAGTGAGTGTTGTGTACTAAAGGAAAAACAGCCAATAAAATGCACCCAGAGGCAACAGCTGCTGTCCTGTAATGATCTGTCCTGCTCTGCTCAGGTTTCCTGGCATCTCTGAAGCTGCCGTCATATGAGGAGGTGGCAGCTCAGCCCTCCACCCCTCCTCCTCCGTACAGCTCCGTGTTCACGACGCCACGGTACCCGCAGCCGCCCCGGGCCGCTGACCCCCACCTGCTCACGCAGCATGGTCCACTATTACACCGACCGCTCAGCGATGGCCCCTCCTCCCTCAGCTCTGACAACAGGTAACACTATATTAAACTATATAAATAACTGAGATCTGTTATGTTGATTTGTTGTTCCAGTCTTCAGATGCAAAAAATCAAATGTCTAATCTGGCAAATAAGATTTACGTATTTGTTGATAATCCTCTCAGGAGTTAACTTTTAGTGCAATTATGGTTTTATGTGGAATTATTTTAACATTTCTCTATTTATGACTCGTTATATTTATATTTAGATTGTGGTTTTAATCTATTGCCCTTTTATGCTTTATTGTCTTATTGTTCTGTAAGATGTTGCTACATATTTTTGGCTGCTAAGGTGTTTTTATATTTCTTGTGTCTATGCAAAAAGTCGATGAAACACATTTTCGTTCTGCACTGTATCCGTGTTTGAAAGACAATAACGTGAATCTTGAATAATAATGCGTTGTGTGCCTCTTTCTTGTAGCTCCAGTTGTTCCTGTGACTCCTGCTGCCCCTCCTCTCCATGTAGCTCCTCCTTATCAGCGCCGGTCACTTATGAGACTGATACAAGCCACGCCTCCACGCCAAGCGAGGCAGCACCCCTTGCTCTTGATGTCACCATGGAAACCATCAGTGCCGCTGCAAGCCGCCTGGAAGCCAATGAGACCCGATTTGCTTCTGAAAGGACGGCTTCCGCAGTGGCTGTTGATATCGGGGATGCTGCCGAACAACAGGAACCAGTTGCCACGGACTCATCAGTTCCTAAACAGACTGTTACTGTCGCAGTCATTACCAGGTCTGCGTCACCTCAGCATTTGACCTCTCCTGGGTCTGAGGTGACTCTTTCTGTAGGAATTACTTCTCCTGTAAAGCAACAACTCGATGCAGCACCATGTACACCTAACATCAGCATCTGTAGCCCAAGTACAAGTCCAACTTATATTAACACAGTGCTCCCCTCTGTCCAAATAAACACTACTGAGGGCCCAGCTGCCTTTATCCAAAAACCCACCTCAAAGTCAAATCCATCTACCCCAACCGCTAGCATGTGTGACAGCCCTCCAGCCACCGAAACCCTCCATCTTACAAGAACTTTTGATACAACCAATAGTCCTATGAGTCCAACTTCTGCATCATCCCCAGATGTTGACAGAACTTTGATATTAGACCCTGGAATTGTCCCTTTTTCAAACCTGAACCCAAGCCACTTCCTAATCTCAGCATCCTCTGGTCCAGACACAGTACCTACAAAGGTTAACCAAGGTCCAGAGGAAGTATCTTCAGTCCTTACCCAAATGTCTGACACAGTACCAATATTTACCCAAGTCCTTGAAACAGCACCTACAAACCTTGCCCAGTCGCCAGTTTTGACACAGAAGCACCTATCCCTCACCCAAACTACAAACTCAGAATGTAAAAGCCTTACACAAGCTCCAGATCCAGTTCTGACAAACCTTAGCTCCAACCAAGCTCAAGACTCAATACCTTCAGTGCTAAGCCAAACACCTGACATGGCACCCACAAATTTTTCCGAAGCTCTTCAGCCTGTATCTACAAGTCTTGTCCAAACACCAGTCCCAACACCTTCACACCTACAGCTCACACAAACTACAAATCCAGAACCCAAGAACCTGTTGCAGGCTCCAGCACCTACAAACCTTACCACATTTTTAGTGCCAGAAGCTGCCCCAGACCCCATTAACCCTGTTTTATCCCCTAAACCTACCCTTTCAAACCTTACGTTAGCTTCAGATGCAGCGCTCTTTTCACCTACAACAGTCCAGTGCCAGAAATCAGAACTGTCACCTGGGCCGGGTTTAGCCATGGGCCCTCCTAGTCCACAGTCAGGATTGCCTAAACATCCAGAGCCGAATGGTGTTTTTATATCTTGTCCTGATCCAACTGCAGCGCCAATTGATTCAGGTCCTCCCATGGCCTTGTCTCAACCGCCAGATCTCGTCAGCCCGTTGGTGTCAGATAATCTGTCAGATTTGCATTCTGCTGTTGTAGGTTCGAGATCAAGTCCGATGACATCCCCAGCGTTCACCGTTCCAACATCCTCCTCTTCCACATGTCCAGCCATAACCATACAGGCTGATGCTTCTTTTGCCACCTCTGGAGACCTCTCCCCAACCTCACCCTCATCCATCCCTTCTCCCTCCCTCCCCTCCCCCTCCACTCTCCTCGATCCCCTCAGTGCTCTGCATCAGACTGAAAAAAGTGGATCTTCCTCGGGCCACGCATCCTCCCTTTCCCCTTCACCTCGAAACACTCAGTCGCCTCCAAAACAGACGCTCTTCTCCCCATGTGTGGACGTCTTCGAGCCGGTCCCACCGAACTGGGAAGATGATGAAGATGACCAGGCAGAAGACGATAACGACGACGAAGAAGAAGACGACATGGGAGCCGACGAGAGCCAGTACAGGCATCGGCGGCTGACGGGAGACTCTGGAATTGAGGTGTGCAGGTGTCGGGTGGAAGAGGAGGATGATGAAGAGGAAGAGGAGGAGGAAGAGGAGGGAGAAAAGAAAGAGAATGGAAGGAGAGGAGGAGGAATTGGAGGAGAGAGGGACAAAAAAGGAGGTGGAAATGCAGATCTCCATGACAGTGTGGATTGCCCTGCCAGAGGCCAGATGAGCACAGGTGAAGAACTTACATTGTGTAACCCCACATCCACGACTACGCCAACCTCTGACGACAGTGGCAAAGTTGTGATTGTCATGGAGACTGTGTGAGTGAAGCATCACAAGTCAGTTAGAGACAGTTTCTCATTTGTCATTCAAGATAAGAAATGAACACGGGCGGACCTCAGACTGTTTTCCGAAAACGCACTCTGGTTGCAAATAAGTTGCATCACATTACTTAACGTTGATTGTCCGGCCATTATTTGTCAGATCAACGCTTTTAGGAGGAATCTCAGAGGGCCATGGTTCGGGGTTTCTACATGGTAAGCACTGGTGTGTTCTGATAAGAGGAGATGCTTTTTAGCAGTTTGCTTTCAGGAATGATAATATTTAGCCACCACTACTCTGCAGAACTGTGGTGAAGTGTTAGAGCCCGACATTTTCCCAATTTTGATCCTAACAATACTTTGAAAGTTTAAGGATTTCATTGTCTACTATTAGGAAGCATTGGAGAGTTGTCTATTAATGAAGAATATCTATGGCCACTGTGAAACCGTAATTTTGGACTTTTCAGTTTCATCCATGTATTTGTATTTATTAAAATCTCTCCTGTATCAAACAGCCTAATCAAGAAGAGATGACGTTAGTATGGAATCAAATTGAACCATGGTTTGGTTTATTTCTAGAGTGGAAATACTTTTTTTGGTTTGCTCAGACACTTATGGCAGGCTGTAGTTGACTATTAAAGAAGAAACAATCAGCAGAAGTCCAATAGGTTACAGTAACACTCAAAGTTTTGTTTTTTTTTAACAAATATGGTCAAAAAAAGTAGTACAAATGTAAATAATTATCTCATTCAAAATGAAAAGGCTATTTGGATGAAGTGGTAACTGTCATGTTAGATGCATGCCTGTCAACAAACCAGTTGGAATCAAGTAAAAGAAGGATCTGCCCACTTACATTTGATGACATTGACAGGACGTTCCCTAAGTACATCACACAAAGTTTTTCAGTGCGCTCATGAAATTGTGACGTGAAATCAAAAATGTAGTACATGTTTATAATATAACAAAAACAAGAATATTGATCTGAAAAGCTCTAAATGTCTACTCTGTAGCTCTGCTGAGATATTCAGCCTGAGGTCATCTGGTTAAAGATTAGCTCATATCCATAGGAAGGTAAATACTAAGCTATGTTTCCACCACAGGATCTTTCCATAGGGACTGAAGTACATTTCTGGTAACCATTTCGAGGAGGGGTGGGGAATCCTGGTCCTTGAGGCCCGGTATCCTACATGTTTTAGATGTGTCCCTCTTCCCTGATTCAAATAATAAGCCTATCATCTAGCTCTGTAGAAGCCTGATAATGACTGCCAGGTGTGCTGGAAGAGGGAAACATCTAAACCATGCAGGATACCGGCCCTCGAGGAACAGGATTCCCCACCCCTGATTTAGAGGATTTCGTTTTACTCTGCAAAAAACTACCTGCTTGAGTACAATCACAGTTAAAGTTCAAATTCAAATTGCTTTATTTTGTCATTGCACAATATTTCAGAGCAACAAAATTATCTCATGGTACAACTGTCCAAGAAGACATAAAAAACAGGACATTACATGGGGATACAGGACTTCAGGTATGAGGTTACAAATGCAGACCATTTCTGATTGGTCAATACTCACAGCCTTTTATTGCACCTCTAAATTTCAGCTGTATTGGCAGCTTTTATGGTTCTTGGACCCATTATTCATGGATTTACAGACTGAAGCATGTGGCAGATGGCTCGACAATGAAGTCCATGTCTTTGCCATACAGTCGTGGGTAAAATTGACTTGTTTGCATAATCCTCCTGGGTTTTAGGAGAATGGTGGAAACAGGAAACCCTTTTGTTCCTAGGAATAGATGAACGACTTTGGGTACTTTGAGTGGAAACACTGCACCAGCCAACTTTCAGTACTACTCGGTTTTGGAATACAAAAGTGTCTGGAAAATAAGTATCCATTTGGGAATTTACCTAAAAGTAAGTCCTATATGTTGGGACTGTGACCAAGCACGATATGTTAATTACCATCATTTAGCAGCTGCACGCGTACAACTTTCAACAGTTGTCCAATGACATGGTCCAGTGAATCATTGTCTTCATGGTTTTCTGTGATCACCAATGACGCGCCTGTATCGCCATGTAATGTTTCAAAAAATGCCAATTTCTTAAAGAGCGACTTTAAATAGTTGAATGTTAAACAGGACGCACCTCGCTTGTTCTCGCTGATGACGGAGGTTTGGACATGTGCCGTGAACAAATTGGCAGCTCAAAGAACGAACAGAGGCTAATGTGGGAGGATGATTCACTCTGACTGACAGAGGGAAGACTGATTCATTTATTGGAGGGGAGGTTGTTTTATCGGGACGTCTGACAGGAGAGCGGAATTAGGTGGGTAGTTGATAGAAAAGGGGAGTGACAGTTTCTCAAATCTGACATGGTAACGACATGCTAACGGGGTAGCTAGTTGGTCGTCAGTGAAAAGTTCTGGGCTCATGGACCCGGTGGTTTCCTGTGCGTCGGCTTTTACCGCAGAGGGAAAAAATAGCTTTTACGTAAGTAGGAATAAAACAATAGCGACTTTTACTGAGAAACAAAGACACCATACAGAGCAGCAAACGGAACACGTCATTGCCGTCACCGTCTTTGTTGTTCTGTCTCTTCCCCTGCAGAAGCAACAATAACTGTTGCATCTGTGTTGCAACCGTTGTCAGTCACATCAAAACTGAAATATGTCCTTTGACAGTGTATATTTCTCCATTCATAGACATCTCTCCTATTTAATGAGCCATTTCAGAGCCTTACAATTAAAAATAATAACCTCAATTTTGCTAAAATTCAAAGCAGTCATGTAGGATTTATTTTTACAATGTGTTGTTTTCTTTGTTTTTTTTTTGTGTTGCATTGTCTAGTTGATAGTTGTGTCAATGCAGATATTTTGTGAAAGAAAGACATAAAGGTAGAGTCTATTTTGTGAATAGGGTATTTGAATTCACCTTAAAAACAAGACAAGAGCAATATTTTTCATCAGCAAGAGTCTGTGTGTAAATAATCCCCCTGAAAATATTTAGGAACGCTGCAGCAGGAAGACGTGAAGGTGACGTGTTTTTGCGGGAAAACTTTTTTTTGGGTTGAAATTTGGCTGTTCGGTTGTTTGTTTTGGCAGAAAAATCACATCCTTCACTGTCATTCATCAATTTCAACACATTTTCAGTTCTTTACAGTCCTTCCAAATTCTATTAAATTACAAAATACATAGTGCTCAGTAAATGAATTGAAGCTTAGACGATGGTTTTCACCCAATAAGAGCATTTTAATGTTTGTAAGTGAGGCTGTTATTTCCAACACGCTTAACTTTAGGGCTGTGTGATACGACCAAAACCTCATATCCAATAATAACACATATCATGTTACATATAGTTTTCTAAAAGATACTCCTATGTACTCAACAAAGCAATATACTTTATTTTCTCCTTGTTTTTGACAATGTTCAGTTGAGGAAACAAATTATCTTCATCTACAAAATGTAAAAAGTAAATGTGGATAGACGGCATTTTTTAACTAGTTTGAAACAATATAAAAGTAAAATGTGAATATAGTCCAAAACATTAAACATATTCAACTCTTAAACAGTAGAATGATTGTAAATTGTAGCAGCAGTTCTGTAAATGAATCACTGGACATTTTTTAATATATCATGTCATATTTGTTATCATATCACACAGCCCTATGTAACACAGATGTGCCATTATACATGTATGTACTTTATAATTATGTATGGAACTGTAGAAGACGTTATCACTTTCTGATCTTTGTCCGTGTTGTAATAATTGCCTATCTAACAAAGTATCCAGAATATACACCTGCTCTTGTTCGTACACCTGCTCCCACAAAGTGCACTTGTTTTTACCGTTAATGTAAACCGTACTGTGATGACTACGTTTACATGCACAAAATATTCCCCACAGTATGATTAAAAATAGCAGCATCTGGGTTCTAGTCTTTGATGGTGTTTAGAACTAGTGGGTTTCTTCAGAAATGTGGACTTTTGCTCCTGCATCTGTACCACAGTCACGGTGTAACAAATATGGCTAGCTTAAAATTGAAGCAATTTTGTAACACCACTGGCTGCCTTTAGATGCTAGCTCCGATTGACGTGGAGTTAAACTTCCTAACCTTTAGTTTATTGAATAATTACATTTTTTCTTGATAGACAGTTGGACTGAAGTTGTGGTTACAAATTTACACTAAGATGTCTGCCAGATGATTTTGTGATGCACGTTTTACTCTTTTAACGTTAGCTTTTAATGTTAGCGTTAGCTTGACAAGGTTCACTCCCAGTTCTTCCCCAGCTTTGCCCAAATGTGGTCGTTTCTAGCTGTAAAAAATCATGATGGGATTTGCAAAACACAAAATTTGGTAGTGACAGTTGTTAATTTTATGCAGTCTGTGGCAAAGCTTGAACAACTTTTAGCTAGTTGGTTTCGTCCAACAAACAGAGCTCACAGGCAAGAAACTGAATGTTGCTAACTGGGGGTGTGTACTGGCAAGAATCTGGCAATATGATACAAATCTAGGATCATGATACGATATATCACGATACTATTAAAATGGCAATTTTTAGTTTGTTTCTTTTTTTTAAGTGATTATTTCCTTGAAGAATTGATTTACATCTGAATTATGCACAAATACTAAACCCATTTTTATTTGGTCACAACAGGATCTGATGCTTCATCACAAAATTTTCCTCTGTTAAAACATAAATTACGTTTTACAGTCATTACAGTTTCTGATCCTGCTCAAATGTTCATGTTCTATTAGTTCATAACATTATTTTTGTGCGATCTCAACAGAGGAACTAACATCTGCCTTCCAGACAGTAAAAAGTGCTTTTAAGATGCTTCAAATAACTATTATTTAATAAAACAGTGTTAAATAATAATAGATAAAATGTAAACATTAAAGAAAAACAAAAATGAACGTCCATCATATCTGCATTTGAATAAATATCTAAAAATATCGATACACTACTTTTTAATATCAATACAGTATTGTGAAATTAAATAAAGCGATATATTGCAGAACTGATATTTTCTTACACCCCTATTGCTAACTGCAGCCATAGTCACAGCTGGGATAGATATTTGGAATCTACTGTATACATGTCTGAAGAATACTCTAGAAGCTTAAATTATGTTGACATATTCCACTTTGTAATCTAAAACTTCTTCCCTTAGAAAATCTCCAAATTTGGAGTCTCCAAACGGAATATGCTGTTCACATGAGCCCCATCGAATCCAGACTATTGGTATATTCAGTGTAATGGAGGAATATAATGTGGATGTAAACGTAGTGAATGTTCCACAGGTGTATTGTTTCAAACTAGGTGCATCAGCGTGTTGGAAAGACGGCACACAATAAAGTGTCACCTGTAGCCAGCTGGAGAACGAGCATTCAGTGACAAGACCAGATCATGTTGGTCATTTGTCTCAGCTTAAAGTAGAACTCTTTAGAAAGTAAAGATGTAGGAACTTACTGGTTCTCACTGAGGATGAATCGATGATTTCAGATCCACTTGTGAGATCTTATCACCTGATGATTGTTTCAGATTATCAGTCACTCAGATGGAAAGACCTGGAGTCTGGTTGACTGATCCTTAAACCCTGTGTCCATGCTGCATTACAACTCAGACTTCATGTACTTCGTGTGTAAAAAACGGACAAGCTTTTGTTGGACTTGGGACACCAGAAAACAAACTGACTGCTCTCTGGACGTTCAAGTCGGATGCTGATTGGATTTAAAGTCATCTCTTGGTTTGTTTGTTTTTTTTTGTTTTTGTTTTTTACACTTCTATGGCTGATTTCACAGATACAGAATCTGGTTTTGAGCCGATCTGGACTTCTGAGAGCTCAAACAGATTTCCGAGAACTCATCGGATTAAATCCAGGCGGAAGTCCTGCCTGACGCTGAAGAGGTGGTAGAGGCTGAAGGACCTCCTTGAGAAAGCTCACGGGTGACACCAAGCAGTTGATGTTGTGGTTCATGTTGTGGTTGATAGTGTTTTTTGTTTACCTGAACTAATAAGGTTATGTATCTCCATGGTTACAGAGTGCCATTTCTACTTGACAACTGTTAAAACTTAGCATTAGATAGAGCGGTTCTCGCTCTGTGTGGATGTGGATGTTCGGACTGAGTGACTGGAAAAATTTGTCTGAAATCTGTCTGTAGCTCAGGGTCCCAGAAGTAAGAAGCTCCTACATCTGCCTTTCAACAGGAAACACTGCAGTTGGCAGTGACAGGCATAACCATGTCCAAAATGTGTTACGAAGAAGGCGACTATCTGAGTTATCACCTGGGGATCCTAAAATAGGCGAATCCTTGGTCACTGCTGAATGCATGACCGTGATGATGGAGAACCTCCAAAAAAATCACCTAAATTACCACTAAGTACTGGAACAATTCCTGGAAATATACAGAGTGTCTGTTAAGTCTCTTTACAATTTAACACATTTATTACAAAAACCAATGAATGTGGTGGTGCACCATCTACTGGAAAATGATTGGTTGAAGGTCATCTAATTGTGACACATATTCAACCAAAACATTTGAACATGTCATCAACCTGGTTCCTGAAATACACAAAACCACTGAGTAAATAGAACAAATCTGATTAACATATCCAATCGATTGCTTTTGTAATAAATTATAGAGTCTTTGTGGACACCCTGTATGTTCTCCGGAAGTTAATGACTGGTGGAGACACAAGATATTGAAAGAAAGGGATGAAATTGAACTCATTTCACAGTTTTGGCTGTTGAATCATTGGTCAGGTCAATCTTAATTTGCTGCCGTCAAACATGTCGACATGGGGGTGTTTGGGGTCGACGTGCATGTTCTCCTTGTTGTTGAGGCTGATGTAAGGGCTGGGCTAACTTTTGGAAACTGTGTCTCGTCTTTATTTTGTTGAAAAATCAACCAGAAATAGTTTTTCCATCAAATGTCAGCGGACAAAAGTAGTCCATGTCCAAGTAGAACTGTTTCATACTGAGTGGATTCACGTCAGCAAATCTGAACGTGTGGTTTTTAAAGCAGTAGCGACACTTTACATGATTTTTTAACGGCGACTTCTTTTATGCAAAAATCGGACCGTTTTTGCTCATGATCTCTTCCTGAAATGCTGCAGAAGTTAGTTACTGATGAAAGAAGAAATATTTTTGGCATCTTTCTGCAGTTACATCATCGGAACAGTTCACTGTGGGGAGACACGAAACAGGATGTAGACATGAAGGATGCGAAAGGTGCTTTTCATCAGCACAGCAAGCAACACCTTTCACTGTGGAAGGTGGTGGAAATTCTTCAGCACAAGTTGTGATCACAGTTTCTACTGGTGCAGGTATTCACTGTGAAGACAAAAGCAACTTTTAAATCTGTTCAGAGAGATTTGATTCATGGATTTACTGGACTTTTAGGTACTCTAGAACAAGAGTAGCACTACTAAAATGGTCAGATATAAAATTGAAGAGATCATTTGCAGATATTAGTTTGTTTATATTTGCGGGCGAAATGTCAAACCGTTGAATGTATCTTAAAGGAGCATCCCAATAATTTTATGGTTCATCCACATGACTGTTTGTCATTTCTAGGATGTACAGTGTTTTAAGTCTTTATAACATTAATAAGAATTATCTGGAGACCCACTTTTTTTTTATTATTGATTTATTTAGTAGAGACATTATACATTCATTCACATTGCAGAGTTAAACCAATGACTATTTTTCATCTGTAGTCTCTGAACATTAAACATTTTCACCCTAAAAAGTAAAAAAAAATTGTAAAAATTGTACATTTTTTGCATTGCACACTCCTCTTGTATTTGTCTGTATTTCCAGTTATGGAAAAAAAATTTCACTTGTGTTTTTGCTTTCAAGTAGATAGTATTTTGGTTGCATTTTGAAGCAGAGGGGGGGTTTGATGCAAATTTGCAACAATTGGTCTCAAGGGGTTAAAATACAGACAAATACAGGAGGAGTGTGCAATGCAAAAAATGTACATTTAATTACACGTCAGATAGTAAATAAGTAAAAAAAAAAAAACTGTTGAAACACATTTTGCACTTAGAAATATTAAAAAGTACAACAAACGGTTGTAAAACTCAATATATAATTTTCACACATCACTTAATGTTCCTGGAATTTTTTATACTACCCTATATTTTTGTGTTTTTAAGTGCGTACATGCCACTGATTAAATTTAAAGTCGCTTAGAATAAATCTAGCAGGAGTTGGAGAACAACAGCTCTGGCAAAAAAAAATGTAATTCATTTAATTTATTTAAACCAAAATGTTTGACTTGGCTTTTCTGTAGATATGAAACTGATACATGAGCAAAACAAATTTGGTACTTGGACTTAATTTAAAAAAAGGAAATAGGGGGTGCTAGTTCGCCATTTTCACAATTGCTGACCTTGATCACAATAATATAGACAATGGAATCACACTCGTTGGGTTTTGTCAAAACTTCTTTCGGGCAGAATGTTTGGTCAAATCTGATAATAATCGATAAAATCTTGCGCATTTCATTTTCACATACAGTCGTGGCCAAAAGTTCCAGGAATGACACCGATTCTTTCCTTAACTGTGATTTATTTCTTTGAAGCCAATACAATACCTCTAATTGTTCTTCAGTGTATCTCAGAACCACGTGGGAATTTTCTTTTAAAAATCAAGCACATTTAGCAAAAACAAAACTTGTGTCATTCCCAAAACGTTCTGCCAAAACTGTATCTACATAGACTAGTCAAGCATAGGCCTGTGTGTTGGCAAGAATCTGGCAATGCGATACAAATCGCAATTCTAGGATCACGATACGATATATTATGATATATCATGATACAGTTAAAAAGGCAATTTTGTGCCTGTTTTGTTTCTATTTTTTTTTTTTTAAAGATTATTTCCTAAAAGAATTTAACTCCACCAAATATTTGCACAAATACTAAACACATTTTTTATTTAATCATAACAGGATCTAATACGATATCACCAAACTTTCGTCTGTCAAAACTTAGCCCCTTGATGCCAATTGTCAAGAATTTCCACCCCCCACCGGTCCAAAATGCAACCAAAATACTATCTACTTGAAAGAAAAACGCAAAACAATTATTTTTTTTTTACAGTTGGAAATTGATTCAGGTGTTAGGGTGTTAAACCTTAAATTATGTTTTACAGACATTACATTTTAAGATCCTGCTCAAATGTTCATATTCTGTTAGTTCATAACATTATTTTTGTGCAATCTCAACAGAGGAACTAAAATCTGCCTCTTTAGGAGGCTTCAAATAACCATTATTTAATAAAAGAGTGTTAACTATTAACTAATAATAAATAAGATATAAACAAAAAGGAAAATACCTCTGCTATATCTGCATTTGAATAAACACCTAAAAATATCGATGCAGTACTTTTTAGCACCAATGCAGTATCGTGATATATTGCAGAGCCGATATTATCTTACACTCCGAGTAAAACATTGTCGTCATGTTTGTGGAAGATGTACGAACTTTCCTGCAAGACAATTTACATGGAAAAACAAGAGTAAAAGAATCAGTAGGACTCAAGAAACTCTGTACCTGTAATGTTTGGGAGAACCTTGGATGACCTTCACTGATGGACGTAGACCACCATGGGATGCTCCTTTAACCCCACGGTCTTTAAAACCCTGCTCAGACTCTGAAACGTGAACCCACTCAGGACTTTTTGGCCTCTTTCTCTTAATCTGCTGATTCTTATTTATTTTTGGCTCTTTGGTTGCCTTTACTGGACGCAGCTCACCTGTGGTGTTTTGACAGAATATTTAATCGGAATCATCGGTGTGTTCCTTCGATGGTAGGAGCTCCCTTCCCTCGTCTGAAAAGTGTTTTTCCGTTATCTCCTCTCTGCTGTCCTTCGCTTTGCATGAGGTTTGTGCTGGAGTGGCAGAAGGACGCACAGAAGAGATTCAGATCCCGTAAAATTATGATAATAACGACTCTAATTATTAGTATTACTAAATCAATAGTGAGTTTGTGCGTGTGAGTGTATGTGTGTGATCTAACTAAACCAGCCTGTTCTAAAAGTGTGTGAAGATATACTGAATATAACTGTCAAATCTATCAGCGGTCTGACTGTTTATTTTACTTTCATAGAAAAACTGCACAACACAACGTTATCATGATGAATATTGACCGTTATGAGTCAAATAAAATCCCATCTGCATTACACCTGAGCTAAATATAAGAACATAAAATAAAGTTTTTCAATTTAATTTGATAGGACATGAATAAAAACACAATTACAGACCTGCCAACATGTACAAATTTTATGTAGCAGCTACGCAATTTGACCTCAAAATACGTGTGTACAATTTACCTCTAAACTACGCAAAAGCAGCAAACGCGTATGTTGAGTTTATATACGTAGGGTAATGTATATGATCATTCTGAGAGCTGTGAACCGGTTCACAACGTTTCTTTCACTTTTTGGTGTCACAAGTTGCTTAAGAACCTGCAGCATGTAGGTAAAATGTTCATATCACCTCACCTAAAGTTTTTGGTTTTAAGATAGCCTAGCAATTTGGCTCAGACTGGTGCAGGTGCATGCAAACAAAGGAGTAAAATGTTATCTTTTCATCATGTCTGATGAGTAACTATACAAAACCTTGTTTTTTAATCTTCTAAAAAGTGAACAGTCAAGCCGCAACACTGACCCCATCCTATTCGCTCGTCCAACAACACAGATGGTTCTCAAAAAAATGTTCTTAAGTTGGCAGGTCTGGATAATCATACATTTACGAGAGCTGGTGTTCTCTGAAATGAAAAGCCTAAATTAATGAATCAGAGTAAGCACAATATAATAATCAGTTTATGAGAGAGCATGAAGATTCAAGGTCATGTGGTCTGATGAGTCCAGATTGACCCTATTGGTGGATGAAGTGATTACCCATCATACCTCGTGCCTACAGTACAAGCCTGTGGGGGCAGTGTTAGCTCTGGGGTTGGTTCTTTAACATTATGTGTCCATAAAATGAGTTCAGCTGAACCTGGACATACTGATTCCATCTGAACATCAGTGGGTTTCTTTCTTTGCTGATGATACTGTTATATTCTAATCTGACAATACTAGGTTCATCAGGATCAACCTGTGATAGGGTGTTTAAGGAGCATGACACATTTTCACATATGGATTGACCTCCATCATCAGTACAAGATCCCAAGAACCCCAAAAATTAGTGCAGCCTGGATGGAAATAAATGTGGTATTTACTGTGATATTGCATGAGCATTATGTGGCATAAACAATTTTGCAGTGAATGCATCAAAGGCAGTCCAATCAAACTGTAAAATGTAAAAGAAAAAAAACTAGTTTGTTTTCTTGTAAATGGAATATAATTCACAATTATGAGAATGACTCAGAAAACTCAGTCATACATTTTAATTTTAATTTCAGAAATTATCCAACAAATAAACGGCCAAATAAAAACATCTAAATATTCTCTATAACTCTAAAGTCATAAATATTGTTTCTGCTGTAGAGTAATGATGCCAATTATAGTTTTATTTTTTTTAATCTGAGGTGATGAATTTAGTTTTGTTCAACTGACAAACAGAACTTTGCACTTTAGACATCATTTCTGTGTTTAGTTAAAAGTCGTAGCTATGTAGTAAGAACTCATTTGGCTCCGCCCTCCCATCCTGTCCTTGGCGTGACAACAACATTGTAAGGTAATGGCTGCAGAACAACTCCCAGGCGCCCCTGCAGGTTGGGCGGGGAAGCCCCGTCTGGCAGCCTGAAGCTCATTCGCTGCAGCAGAGACGACAGGAAGAGGAAAAGCTCCAGACGAGCCAATGATTCGCCAACACACACCCGAGGCCCCGCCCCAAATGGCATGAAGCAGGAGGGCGTGGCACGTTGACCCTGGTCGTCAAGGAAGCGATCTGGAAAGAGCATTTGGGTTACTACTGTTCCTTTAATACCTTGTCACACTGAAAATTATGACCTAAACTTAAAAATAAGTATAGTTTTGGATTTTGCATTTGTTTTGTTGCCTCAGTTTAGTTACAAAAAATAGAATGAAAAATTACCAATGTTTTCCTTTGCTAATTTCACTTTTTGTAACTATATTAACCCTGATATAGACAAAAAATTTTACGTTAAGCACCAATGTTGCAAAATTGTGACAAACAAAATAACTGAATGAAACAGACCATAATAACTCCAGATAGTCACTAAATCTGTTACCACCTCCCACCAATAGATGGTGGACATGTGCCTCTTCAATTCTAACATCATTTCAGGGCATATTTCTAGTCACAGTGAAGAAGAAAATCCAGTTTAAAGGTGTGGTCCTGAACTGGTTTAGTAAGTAAAGTTGAGTTAGTTTTAGTTTGGATCGATAAGGACAGATTTGGACATTCTGCTGCTCGGATAAAAAGATACTAAAAATTACTACATTTTACTTTTAACTAACGTTAAAGTTCATTTCTTTTAAGGATAAGATGATAAAAAACAAAGAAAACTTTCATGTAAATATGTTCAAAGTTTTATTTTACTAAAAGTTATGCAATCCAATATGGCCGCCGTTCTGTGATGTCAAAATATACAAATTGGATGAATACATTTACTCTCATCATAAACTTTAGATCATTCCCAATAATTAATAATTGAATTGGGATTGGTGAATTGGGATTGGGCCTCTATCTGTAAGCACTTCCAAGCTACAGCTTTTTGAAACCTTGATATCAATATTGAATATTTACTTGAGAAACAACCCCAAAACAAAGGGTTAACTGAACACTACCTGGGTTGAAGAGGTCTGGTTTCTCCCAGTGTTGGGGGTCGTGGTGAATCGACCACATATTGACCAAAACACGAGTTCCTCGTCTGACAGGGTGACCTCCGATTCTGCAACAGAGAGATTGTTTCTGTGGGTCTGGGATATAAAACAATAATCACCAATGTCATAATATAGTTTTATATTATGGGATGAAAATGATTATATTAGTTAGTTTGGATTAAATTGTTATCTTTGCTTCTAAAATGCCTCAGAGATGGTTCTGACTTAATTTCTCTCAACATTCATTTTGGGTTTTTTTTATGAGTTTAAATGTTCTGCCTCTAAATTTCTAAAATATTTTTCCTGCTCTGACTGTAAATAATAATTTTCTACCACAACTAGCCATCTACGGTCTTCACATCTCACTTAAGAAGAGA
The DNA here is from genome assembly GCA_030068375.1 of Ostorhinchus rueppellii. NCBI lineage: Eukaryota > Metazoa > Chordata > Actinopteri > Kurtiformes > Apogonidae > Ostorhinchus > Ostorhinchus rueppellii. The sequence continues at coordinate 24,891,913 of JAQQZY010000011.1, forward strand.
ACTTCTTATTAAACTTTAAGTAAATATTAATATTTTATCTCAACTCCTCATGAACAGGACATGTTAAAGCTGAAGACATGATGTATCCCAATATTTATGGCCATATCATTTATAAACATCAATGTTCATATTCAGTTGTTTTATTTGGTTTTAGTTTTATTGTTCTTATTTTTTTTTATTTGTTGTTGTTTTTAAATTGTACAGATTTTATGTTTTTTGTCTATTCTTGTATTTTACTCTGTAGTTTTTTATTTTTCTGTACTGCACTTTGGTCCACTGTGGTTGTTTTTAAACTGCTTTACAAATGAAGTTGGATTGGATTTAAACCAAACAAACCAATGCAATGCAATATTTATCCCATAATGTAAACGTATATTATGACATTAGTCCTCATAGTTTAAAAAATTTTTTTTTTAAAAATTTATCCGAGACCTGTAAGAAAAGAAACAGGTGAGCTCAACACGTCCACATACTTTTGTCCATATAATTTATTTAACCCTTTCATTCCTACTGGTCACTCCAGTGGACACTTATTCTACAGCTGTTCTGTTAGATATTCATGGGTTTTATTTGTTTTAGTTCCATATCAGCCAACACAGTGGACACTTATGCACCATCCCATAGTACACTGCAACTCACGCCATTAGTGGAACTTTGTTGTTCTAGATAAACCTGTTCTGAAGTAACATGTTTGAGTGGAAATCAGTTATCTGTTATTGTTATTAGACTGTAATTAACAAGAAAAGGTTTCTTTTTTTGCATATTACTTGAATTTTCCTTGGGATTAATAAAGTATCTATCTATCTATCTATCTATCTATCTATCTATCTATCTATCTATCTATCTATCTATC
>JAQQZY010000011.1:24900683-24911267 GCA_030068375.1 Ostorhinchus rueppellii
CTATCTATCTATCTATCTATCTATCTATCTATCTATCTATCTATCTATCTATCTATCTATCTATCTATCTATCATGTCATGTTCAGCAACGGGATACAAATGAATTGTGCTGCACACGTAATTTTTTTTTTCGTTAATCCAAACACCTGCTATTTCTCAGTGTACTCTTAACTAAATCTAAACATATACAGGAGCCTGGGTTGGAAGCCCAGTCTCTGGTATCAAAATTTGTTTTGTCAGTCCTCTATGCATCTGACGTACCACCGGCCTATTAATGAGACACAAAGTCAGTGTTTGTGACACAGTAAGTGCAAGTTCAACAAAATCACCACTGAAAATGTAAGGTGTGTAGCAGCAGATTTAGAACAAAACAACTGGATTTGAAACTTGGTTACATTTAATTTCTGTGAGACTGGGTTGGTTCTGTTAATAAATTACCATTACTAGTCTATCCTACAATGCAACACCTTTACCATCAAGTACATCTTTTGCTTATGTTTTGGTTTAAGAGTCCACTTGTGGCTGAAATTACAAACTGTCCCTTTAAAGTTTACTAATTATACAATTAAAAGAGCAAAACAAAACACTCTCATCTAAATCTTTAGTCGCCTTTTTTCACCTTTAAACACTTGGCACTTTGGCCCAATCCCAGTTCACCCTTTAGCCCTAACCCTTACCCCTACCCCTTGCCCTTGGCAGGGAGCTGTAAGGAGTAGGAGTTGAAACATTCTCCTATGAAATAGGACAACACTGCAGCTGCAACTGTACTACTACAACTGCAGTAATGTGATCTACAACACATTGAAATTAAACGATTGATACAATGATTAAGTTGTTTACAAAGAAAGTCCTTACATTTGTGTGTTTCTTTCATCACTGCTGCATGTTTTGTCTGTGTTTACTTGTCTTGCAATTATCTGAACAGAATTATGTGAAACTCCCCCTACTCCTTTGTTCATAGTGTGGTTCTGGAAAATCTCTGTTTCAAGGGCTATATAGCCCTTTGCTTTTGCCCTTCCCCCCGTCTAATTGAGAATCAGGACAACACTACCCTTCATGTGGGGGCGCAAAATGGAGGGGTAGGGCCAAGGGGTGAATTGGGATTGGTCCTTTAACACACCCTAACCCTAACCATTGACCAATTTCCACAACCAAGCCAAAGGGGTAACAGAGGTGAGACAGGCTGGACTTTTACACAGCGGACCTGCATTCCAGAATCAAAGGGGCGGTGATGCAACATATAGTGTGACATAGAACTTGTTTGTCGGAAATACCCTGAGCATATGCTAGCTAGCCATAGCTAACCTCAGGCCCATCTTTCACCGTTCCACAAATGCTAGCATGGATAGAATATTCTGCCTGAAGTGACAACAGCTCGTGGATCTATCTTGGCGTCTCCCTAGTTTGACATGTTTCTGATTGCGTTGATATGTTTGTTTACTGTACACGGCCCATGCTCATTTTTAATTCCCCCTGGTTGCGCAAGCAATACATCATCAAAATTAGAGATGCTCCTTTTACATAGAGTTCCAGAATCACGATCCCACCTTTATCACGGCTCTGTTACTACTTCCAGAGGCGTTACAGATGTGGGACCAGATGATCCCACCATTTTATTCCCACAAAAGTCGTTCCAGAATAAAGGTGAAATATTCCTGGAACAGAAGTGCTGTGTAAAAGGGGCTAATGTTAGCAAATAGAATAACAGGAAAACTCACTGTACACACCCTGTGCAGCATCAGCAAGGGTGTTTTTATGTATTTTTATCCAGTGACACACTCAGTGAGGCAGAAGATGTATGCTTCAGTGGACGATTATCCTCGCAGTACACACATGTCCTATTAATGTCATATCCAACAGGCGTGTGTTTGTGTTGGATATGCAAATGCTGCTGTATGAAAATGTATCACCATGGTAATTGAATCGCTCATTCTGCCGGAGCATTTCTGTTTTTAATCTACAGATTTCAGTCTCATCAAATCTTTATCTGAACAAAATCAATTATGTAGTGAACTCACACTACACACATACACACACAGGCGCACACACTCACACACACATGCACACGCATTGACCTAGTTTTCCGCTCAGGTTTATTCATTTTTAAGGCGTGTGTGTATTGGCCTCATTTCAGTCTCGCAGTCGTAAAGTGTTTTTTCCCCCTCGTCTCTGTTTTGTCTTTTAGGTCTGCTGCTCGTCGCTGAATCATGTCTTCCTCCTTCCCCTCTGCCTCCTCTTCCTCAGAGCTGCCCTACTTTTGCCCTCGCTGTGGTGATGACTTCAGGTTCTCGTCTGTACCTGAGCTCAGGGCTCACCTGGTCAGCCGACACACCTACGAAACTCTGCTGGTGCTGTCACAGGTAAAGTGTCAGATAAAATACGGTAATTTTCAAAATAAGAGTGTTAAAAATGCAGTATTTATTCACTATTTATCCAAATATAAATGCACTATTTTTTTTATATAAACTTGACTTCATAGATAGGTCATTATACATACTGTTTCTATTGTTGATATTGTGTCTATTCATGTTTGGTCTGTTTTCCTTTTTATTCTACCACAACTAACCATCTACTTTCTTCAAATCTCACTTAGGAAGAAAAATATCCTACTAACCTTTACGGAAATATTGATGTTTTTCTCTCAAATCAACATGAACAGGACATGTAACAGCTGTAGCCATGATGCGTCTCAATACTTTTGTCCATATTGTTTAGAAACATCAATATTTCCTTAAAGTTTACGGGGAAATTTTTCTTCTTGATTTACAGTCAGAGCATGAAAAATATTTTAGAAATTTAGAGGTACAACATTAAAAATCATACTAAAAAATAAAAAACAAACAAACAAACAACAAAATCAATGTTGAGAGAAATTAAGTTAAAATCATCTCTGAGGCATTTTGAAAACAAAGATCATTTAAACAAAACTAACCAATGCAAAGCTATTTATCCCATAATATAAAACTATATTATAAAATTAGTCATTATTGTTTTGTATCCCAGACCCCCGTTAAAAAAGTAACACTTGAATTCAATGTGTCCACATACTTTTGTCCATATAGTGTCGATCACTGAGTGTTAGATGTGACACATGAGAGGCTGGAGTTAAGGTTACGATTAAAATACAAGCCTAAACTACATTATTGCATGTTATTTGCTTCATTTGTAGGCTCGGGTTCGAAGTTCCAGACCTGGTGCTCTCCTCCCACTCCCTGGCCCAGCTGTAGCCCAGACACAGAGCTCTTCCCCGGGCATGCAGCCCCGCAGCCTCCCCCTGCCTCTGGCCTGTCTGGACCTGGCATCATCGTCAGCCTCCATCCGGCTGCTCAGGGAAATGTTCACCACCACGAGCCCCAGCTCCAGCTCCACCTCTGCTGGGCTGCCAGCTGACCCCTCCACTGCCCTGGCCGTCCCTGGATCTCTAGAACCTTTCTGGGGGAAGACTGTGGAACTGGAGCTGGGGATGGCGGTGAGGATCGGCCTGGAGGAGAGACTGGGGCTCGGTCTGGATCGGAAAATCATTCGGACATTTGCAGAGGTGGAGGAAAGGGTGAACCAGCGCTTGAGCCGACTAAAGACGGAGCTACAGAAGAGGGAGGTGGAGCTAGAGCAGCAGAGGCTGGACAGGGAACGACTGAGGGGTGAGAAACAGGAAGTGGAGGACAGAGCTACATACCTGTCCAGACAGGTGAGAGGAGCTAATGACAGCTGGCTTTCAAGTTTTTAATTATTTGTAATGTTCACGTTTGGTTTTTGAATTCAAGAAAAATAGCAGAAATATGTTATATTATTAAAGAAGTGGAGTACCACAGGGGTCCATTCTTGGTCCAGTACCATTTATATTATTGAATATTATAACATCTTTCCTATTTATTAGGGATGCACTGATACTCGATACTGTATTAGTATGGGGTCCGATACCAACCGTGAGTACTTGTACTCGTAAAAATACTCTGATACAGCTGCACTGATACCACTTATGGCAGTGTGACATTCACAGTTCACAGCATTCACAACATGTATCTGTTTGTCTGATTATGTTCAAAATAACTTGAAAAGTTCTGACTGGATTTGGATGAAAATTTCAGAAATTGTTAGAAATGGGATGAGGAACAAGTGATTCAGTGTTGGTGATCCGGATCACCGTCTGGATCCAGGAATTTTTTTGAAGGTTTCTTTATCATTGGGAGATAGGGCATGATGGCACTGATGTGCATATGAGTTCATTCAGCGGCATCTAGTGGAGGAGAGTACAAACACTACCTTGGCAGAGGTCTGCGCTCTCCAAGTACTTTTTGAGTTGTTTCTGTAATTTTTTTTATTTTTTATTACTAAGTAAATTATTTTTCACCGCTAGTTTTACTTTTAATCTTAGTTTTACTTTTAATCTTAGTTTTACTTTAATACTTTTAAGAATAAAAACTGTTAATTCATTTGTTGTTATAGTAATGTATTATTGTGTTTATAATATAATATGATTTTTCCCCTTAAATATTTGTATTTTGTGGCTTTTCTATTAAACTGGTCTAACCTGCTGTTCCTCCACCAGAACCCATTACAAATGCATTTAAGGACATAAATTTAAAATATACACCAAGATCCTTCTACTTTTTAATGAAACCCAAAATAATATTTGAGATGGCACAAATTTGTACTTGTTTTGATGATCATCTATTTTTTAAATGACTTATTTTATCTTCTGTTGTGATGTTTGTGGTTATTTATTCTTCTTACATTTATTATTGGTTTAATAAACCAAGCAAATATGAAGTATTTAATTCAGCTGGTTTTCAGGTTTCTGCTGCCATGGAGATGATGGAGCAACTGAAGAAAGATCTGGAAGGGAAAGAGAAAGAGCTGAGTGAACGACAGCAGTAAGTTTGTCTGAGGTTTCACTCATCTTTTGTATTTCTGATTTCAGACGTTGATCATTTTCATTCAAACGCTCTGTTTTTCTGGAATGAAATGAAATGTTAAAATCCACTTTATATTGTCGTGCAAATGTGTTAGAACACAGAGAACAGCAGACAAACACAACATGATGTGGTGATGGAGGACATGTCAGGTTTAGTCTGCTTCACTGAACACACACACACACTGTGGATATAAATGTAAGATGACAGCAGCCCACAGTCCTCCGGGTTTGTGTGTTTGTATTTGTCTGGCTGGGTCTTTAGTTCATTTTCGTGTAATGTGCTTTTGAAATTAAGCGTTTATAAAATCACTCATCGGACTCACAATAAAACGCTGGACGTTTTTGAGGCTTGAGGCTATTTTGTAAAAAAGTGAAGAGATGGCTAAATTGACTGTTTAAAACATGTATTTGTGTAAAAAAAAAAAAAAAGATGCTGTTTCTTTCTAGGAATTACTATTACATCATTTCTTCAAAATTCATAAAAACAAAACAAAAAAATCTCAAATTAAAAACAGTTAAATGCAGAGCATAGTTAAACTCTGCAAACAGGAATGAATGTGATTTGCCAATAGCTTCACATGAGTATCGCTGTTATTAGGTGAACTTTTTTTGTACTTTAGTTTTTATTGGTTTATTATAAGGCACAAAACAAATAGAAATGGTCTCAGGTACATTCAGATATTTACATACTGTTTACTGTCTGCAGATTGAATGAAAAAGTCCCATTTTTCCAAGTTCTTTACACCGTTGTGCTGTTGTAGGCGGAGCTTGTATGTCATCATTTCAATCAGTGGAGTTGGTTGATAATTTTATCACCAGGGAGATTAAGGGAGGGTCCTTTTTAGGAGGCAGCAAGCAGTATTCTAAATAGATATATGTCACTTTTACATACAGTCACCTCCAAAAGTATTGGAGTACCAAGTTCAATTCTTTTGTTTTTGTTGCATACTGAAGACATTTAGGTTTCAGATAAAATGATGAATATGACACAAAAGTTCAGAATTCCAGCTTTTATATGGTGATTTTTAAATCAAAATACGTTAAACAACCCAGGAAATATGGCCTTTTCTTTGAAAAGTGACTGTAATTCCTCTGAGGGAATGCTCAGAAACAAAGTAGCCAATGACTTATCAAAATGAGCACCACAAACTGAATAAATCAATCATCTCATCTAGTCATCTCTTCCCAAAAGTCAACAATACCAGGACAGGACCAGAAGACATGTGCTTGATCTGCCTCCAGTAGGAAAATTTAACTCCATAATATGTGATTTTCATACAGATGTAATAAAGAAATAGGCCAGACATTTCCAACAAAAATCCCTCCATGATAAAGTGAACATTCTTTTTTTTTTTTTTTAAAGAAGATGGCAATAAAGTTATACAAAATTTAAATGTATAGTTCTTATTCAATTGTTTTATTTGGTATTGGGTTTGTTGTTCTTGTTTTTAATTTGTTGTTGTTTTTAATTGTACAGACTTTATGTTTTTAATCTATTTTTGTATTCTACTTTGTTATTTTTTATGCATTTATTTTCCTGCACAGCACTATTCTGTCTTCACTAGTGTCCGTCTACTAGCTGTACAGATAGCTAACAGTTCTTCAAAAAACACCCAGGAAGCTTCTTGCTGTTTTGGATATTTACTTGACGACTGTAAAACTGTTAATACAAAAACAAAATGTATGTTACAATCATGCACAACTTTATTTCTTCGTGAACAAAAGAACATATGCAGAACATCAAAATACAGTCTAGAATTAATATGTATATATATATAAATATATATATAAATTATACATAACATTCACTTATAGTGAGCTACAGCTCCAAAAACACATAATGACGATGCTACAGCACATGGAAATTTCAATATGTATGCTAACGCTAATAACGTCTTCCATTAATGCACAAAGTAAACTTATCAAGCAACACAAGGAGCCTCAGCTGACTTTATAAAGTGACGTAACATCTTAATATACAACAGTAGTTACAGATACTTTTGTAGGGCCAAAAAAACACGTGACTGGTCACCAAACTGACGAGACACCTTCATCGCCATGAAAGAAAAAACCCTTCATCGGCATGACAACTACGGTAGCTCTGAACAGACAAAACGCATGAACTCAAACTGAATTCTTTGTGTTCACCAGGGGGCAGCACAGGCACTTTGGTCCACTCTGGGTGTTTTAAAGTGCTTTACAAATAAACGGAGGTGGACAATTCCAGCCCCATAAAGTAAAAATCCTGCCATGTATTTGTTCCAACCATTCACTGAACCAGCCCGTTTGGGATGAGCACAACTCCTCATCCAGTTAGATGGATAATCAGTGGAATCACCTGTGTTAAGTGAGCAGGTAGATCCGATACATGGCAGGACTTTTACTTTATGGAGCTGGGATTGCCACCTCTGCAAATAAAGTTGCATTGAATTGGACTGAAAATTTAGTTTTTCAAAAGATATCTCATGTTAATTATGTAGAGTTACTACAATCACAATATTCTATACAATTTACAACAGGGGTGTCAAAGACGTGGTCTATGGGCCAAAAGCGACCCACCAAAGGGTCCTGTTCAGCCTATGAGATGAATTTGTGAAATGCAAAATTTACACTTAATATTTTAACAGTTAATGGTGTCAAAATCATCAGAGACCAATATGATCTAAAGTAAAACATAATCAGAATAACCTATAAATAATTACAACTCCAAATTGTTCTTTGTTTTAGTGTAAAAAAAACAAAACAAAAAAACAACGTAAAATTACATTAAAATGTTTACATTTACAAACTCTCCTTTCATAAAAACTGAATAACCTGAACAAACTGAAATGTCTCAAGAGAAGAACATGTAATTTGAAGAATATTCTGCCTGTTCTAAATACAAATACACGAAACATTTTTGGTGTATTTGTAGATCCACTGTGATCTAAATGTTGTAGTGCACAATGAGTAAATGATAAACTCAGGCAGAATATTGTTCAAATTGCACTTTTTTTCTTAAGAAATTTAAGGTTGTACATGAGATTAACATTTAAAAAAAAAATACTTTGCAGATGTAAACATTTATCATCATGTAATTTTATTTATTCCACACTAAACTATGGACAAAACTTTGGATTTGACATTATTTATAGGCTGTTATGTTATTTTACTGTTGAGTTTGACACCCATAATATAACATGATAAATTACCTTTCATGTCAAACAACTAAGTGTATGAGGAGTTCTTTCTTTAGAAAAATAATCCATTGACCTTTTTGCACCCAGCGTTTTACTCCAATAACACCACAGAGGCACTGCTAAAGAAAATAACAAGAACAATTCTGTCTTAACAGACCAGAAAGGCCACCATCACAACAAGAATTCAGATTTTTTTATGTAATTTCATAAACAAAACCTTGTGTCTGTGTGTTTTTTTTTCCTCAGGGAGATGGTGGATATTGAACATTTCCTCAGAGAAACAGCAGAAAAAGAAGCCCGGGCCAAAGCTAAACTGCAGGTGATTCTAGGGTTAGAGGGGGGGTTTTAACAGGTGAGGTGTAAGGTCAAAGTGCATGTCTTGGACAAAACAACCTTAAAGGGAACCTAAATATGTCTCAAATGTCACCCCAAACTTATCCCTAAAATGAATCATCGCTGTGACTCGGTGGGTGTTATTATAGATTTTATATGTGATGTACAGGTTCGATGGCACTTTTATATTTTGTTACAATTAGAGGTCGAACAATACGAGTTTTTCTTAGGCTGATGCCGATTTTTAAAAATTTGTTCAGCTGATGGCCGATATCTACAGCTGATTTTCAAGGCCGATATTTAAGGCCAATTTTTTTTTTAACCCCTTGATGCCTGAATTTATTTATATATTATTTATTTATTATTTTAAAAAATCACTTGTGTTTTTGATTTTGAGTAGATAGTATTTTGGTTGCATTTAGGAGTGGAGGGGGTGTGATGCAAATTTGTGACAATAAGTGTCAAGGGGTTAAAGCACATTGGCCATAAAATACAATTGAAACACTCATATAATTAAGATTTTTATGCAGCAATATGAATGAAATTATTAATACACGTACACATAGTAATCTTTTAGCATTTATTGAACTTCAAGTGCTGCCCACACAGGTGCCTGAACAAATATCTTAGAACATTTTTACTACTGATCAAATATGAGCTTTCAAAACAAAAAATTAAGGCCAATATTGAATAAATGTATATATTGGCCCTAAATATATTGGTCTACCTCTAGTTACAATGACAATAAAGATATTCTATTCTATTCTATAGTTCATGGCTTTGTGGGTGGGGCCAAAACATGTCTTAATGAGGAACTAGATCCACAATTTGAGAACCTCTGCCCCTAAACTCTGTAATTATACAAGAACTACACTATGTGGACAAAAGTATGCGGACACATTGAATTCAGGTGTTTCTTTTCTAACAGGGGTTTGGGATAGAAAACAATAGTGACAAATGTCAGAATATAGTTTTATATTATGGGATAAATATCATTGTATTGGTTAGTTTGGCTTAAATGATTATCTTTGCTTCCAAAATGCCTCTGAGATGGATTTTACTGAATTTCTCTCAAGTTTGATTTGATTTTATTTTTTTTATTCATGACCATGATTTTAAATGTTCTACCTCTAAATTCCTCAAATGCCTTTTGTGTTCTGACTGTAAATAAACAATTTTCTACCACAACTAACCATCTACTTTCTTCATATCTCACTGAGGAAGAAAAATCTCAGATTAAACTTTAAGGAAATATTGATGTTTGTCTTTCAAATCAGCATGAACAGGAGCTGTAACAGCTGTAGCCATGATGTGTCCCAATACTTTTGTCCATATTGTTTAGAAACATCAATATTTCCTTAAAGTTTAATTGGAAATTTTTCTTCTTGATTTACAGTCAGACCATGAAACATATTTTAGAACTTTAGAGGTAGAACATTAAAAATCATACAAAAAGGAAAAAAAAACCCAAAATCAATGTTGAGAGAAATTAAGTTAATATCATCTCTGAGGAATTTTGGAAACAACTATTCTATTCTATTCTATTCTATTCTATTCTATTCTATTCTATTCTATTAAAAGTTAAGCGTTGTGATCTTTCAGGCATTCATTGAGATGCTGTTGGAGCGAGCTGACCGTGCAGAGAGACACTTACTGCTGCTGAACACACACACACATCACAACCATTACACAAACAGCGACACGTACATACACGCCGATACATATGCATCTGTGAACATCCGAGGTGGACGCAGTCTGGACGGCAGCGTGGACGACATCCTGCATAACAAGATGCAGGAAACCATCGGCAACAGGGTGAGAAAACCTGAACACACCTGGAAAATGAAATTGAGAAAAAAACAAACACCAAGGCACCTGTGATTCCGTTCTGTCTGGTCTAAATATAATTTCTGCTCCTCTTCGTCCTCAGAGGAGTTACAGTGTGTCAGGATCCTGCAGACTGGGAGAGCAGCTGTACAGCCACCATCACTACAGGTACCTGAATGCATCACAGCTCACCTGAACACATCGTGTGCTGCCTGTGATGGATCAGGCTCCCTCTGTATGGAGAAAGATTACGATCAAAAATATTTATCCACGATTCTAACCATTCGTATTCGTAATGTTAAACATTTGTATGTCAATAAAAAACTTGTA
>JAQQZY010000011.1:24911367-24928657 GCA_030068375.1 Ostorhinchus rueppellii
CTGTTATCTGCACCAAAGGTGGACACACTAAATATGGACATTTATGGGGATTATTTGTCAACAAGGACTATTTTGTCCAATTGGTCATTTTCTGTAGGAATAACAATGAAATTGTTCGTTTGAAACAAGTTTTTGATAAACTATGAAGTTATTTATGTTTTCTTCTTTTCATGCCAGGTGGTCTAATATATTTAATTTTTTTAAAAATTTACCATCGCCAAGGAGGTTATGTTTTTGCAGGGGTTTGTTTGTTTTTTGTTTGTTAGATTTTTACCAATATATCTCAAAAAGTTACGGATTGATTTTGATGAACTTTTCAGGATATGTCCACACTGGGTCAAGGAAAAGATAGTTACATTTTGGAGTCGATCTGGATCACCGTCTGGATCCAGGAATTTTTTTAAGCATTCTTTATCATTGGGAGATACGGCATGGGGGCACAGATCTGCATATGAGGTCATTCAGCGCCATCTAGTGGAGGAAAGTACAAACACTACCTTAAAAAAGAAAAAGTAGAAACACTACCTTGGCGGAGGTCTGTGCTTTCCGAGTGCTTTCCTATTTTTTTTTTTATGAATTTGATTGGTCCTATCTTTGTATTACTATCCCAACCTTCCATAGGTGGGTCAAAATGACCCATATTCATTTTCAGTGGAGTTTCATCTGAACTGTTGATTCATTCCACAGCAAAACTAAATGAGATGGGATTTTTTTTTTGTTCATTTATAAATTCAACTTTATTTTCAGTCCAGTTGTAGTAGAGTCTTTTATTCAGTTGAAGTGTTGAATTTTCAGCTCCGGTAAGAGAAGTCAACTCAAACTCTAACCCAATTAACTAACAAAGGATTAAAACATTTATACTTCAACTCCCAGGTTGCACCAACAAACAGCCAATCACAAAGCTTCAAATTCTCCTGAAGTGAAATGGTTTCCTTTACAGACTTACCACACCATGTCGGTGATCTTCTTCCTTGTTTTCATCTTCCTGTATACCTTATATTCTTCATCTTGGTCATCTTCTTCAGAGTTGGAGAAAGTGGATGGGGTATGACCTGGAACAAAAGGACCCGTCGTCACCACAGCACTGAGGAGGAGGAGGAGGATGACGGTGATGATGAAGACGAAGACAGCTTATGGAGTTCTGCAGAACTGAGGAGGCTGGTCTTTGCTCGAACACACACACCTGGATCAGGTAAATCCAACATGTTTAATTCTTGATTTTACTCTGTACTTTTTATCTCACCAGCCATTCGGTCTTGAGCTTTTGTTGTAGCTGTGTCTGGTGTCGTCTTCGCCATCATCATCTTCGTTCTCTTTTTCACAATTTCTTCAAACATCTTCACCAACAAAACTATTGGTCAGATTCCTTCCAAATTTTATAATCATCTTCCTTGGGACAATGTCTACAAAGTTTCTTCACAGTTTTGAGAAATTTAGATTTTTTTCATTTTTGAAATCTTAAAAATGTACCTTCACTTATCATATGCTACGTGTTGATTGTTTATCCACTTGATGCCTGAATATATTTCCAATTATGGAAAAAAAAATTTCATTTGTGTTTTTGCTTTCAAGTATGTAGTATTTTGGTTGCATTTTGGAGTGGAGGGGGTTTGATGCGAATTTGCGACAACTGGCGTCAAGGGGTTATTACATGTAAATGGTTACAGATATCAGTGTAGTTACAATTGAGCACTGATAGGAAGTCATATATGGACTTTCATTTGGGTCCATGACCTTTGACCCCGAGTGACCTTGAAGGGTCAAACTCAAAGTCACAAATGTCTACATTTTAATAATCTTCTTCTCTGAAACTACTGGTCGGACTCACTTCAAATTTCATGTTTATCTTCTTTGGGACAATAACTATAAAGTTTTTGTTCACAGTTTTGAGAAGTATTGAATTTTGAAATATTAAAAATGTGGCTTCATTTTGTAATAGTCCTTATTTTGATGACTTATAACAGGTAAATGGTTACAAATGTCAATACAGTTCCTATTGATCATGGATAGGAAGTCATATATGGACTTTGACTGAATTAGCTGAGTTCCCCTCCAGTGAAAGTCCCGCCCACTTCTACTGAGAGACCATCCAGACCACAGAACCTGAAAGCCTCACAAATTCAACTGGTATTGAATCTTGAAAGAACCGGTTGCTGACGTACACGGACACTGGTCTAATTTTTCGACGTGGTTTCTTGTCTTTTCCTACAGACGTCCTGTCCTCTGTCCCCTCATCTCCATCTTGTCGTCATGGTGAGAGAGGGTTGGGTCCGGACGCCTTGAGGCTGAGGGCGGGGCTTTTCTGTGTCTTTCCGTATTTGGATGTGCGCTCGTTGCTGCGAGTAGCTGAGGTATGCTCTGATTGGCGCTTTGTTGCCAGGCACCCAGCAGTTTGGACACACCTCCATCTGGAGAACAGCAGAATATCAGCCGAGGTACAGGAGCCTTCATCATCATCATCATCATCATCATCATCATCAGTCACTGTGTTATTATTATAGTTTTAAATGTTTCAGTTTGGTTTTTGACTTCACTTTTTTTTTAAAGTTAATTTACAAGTTCAACTTTATTTTAAGTCTAATTGTAGTTGAGACTTTATTCAGAAAGAGAAGAACAAGTAAAACATTTACACTACAACTCCCAGGATGCACCACAAACATCCAATCACAGACCCTCAAATTCTATGTAAGTGAAATTGATACATTTTCAGATTTTCCATACCATATGGAAACAGTGTTAGGCCTTTTTATTGTGGCAGCTGCAGCTGAGGATCATGGGTATTGTAGTAGGAAGAGTAAAGTATTCCATCAGTTAAAGCTGAAGTGAAAGACCAACTTACACACTTAGAGACTGTGAAATGATTATTAATATTTAGCTCCATCTGTAGATATAAGGACCCAAAAACACAGTTTTTATTTTCTCCTTGGCTTTTGAAGCCATGTGAGATATTTTAAATGTATCTTTCTTATTCAGTTGTTTTACTTGGTATTGGTTTTATTCTTCTTATTTTTAATTTGTTGTTGTTTTTAATTGTACAAATTTTATGGGTTTTTTTTTAATCTATTCTTGTATTTTATTCTATTTTTTTATTTATTTTCCTGTACAGCACTTTATTCCACTGTGGTTGTTTTAAAGTGCTTTATAAATAAAGTTAAATTTGATTGGATTTTAGGTGATAATATATATGGGTATATGATGAAGACATGGCCTAATTATGCAAAAACTCTGCAATTAGTTCTTCCAGTTTACCCCTAAACAGTACACACAGGACCTGAAACAAAATGACAGTTTCAGTTTTATTTCTTTAGATGAAAAAAACGCACAGGCAAGTTTTTATAAACTGGGGTAATTAGGGGTGTAAGAAAATATCAGTTCTGCAATATATTGTGATAATTTCACAATACTGTATCGCTATTAAAAAGTATTGTATCAACATTTTTAGGTATTTATTCAAATGCAGATATGGTGGAGGTTAATTTTTGTTTTTTGATTTTCTTTATTGTTTATATTGTATTTATTATTTTTTAACAGTTTTATTAAATAATGGTTATTTGAAGCATCCTAAAAGCACTGTTCCTCTGTTGGGGTCACACAAAAATAATGTTATGAACTAATGGAATATGAACATTTGAGCAGGATCTTAAACTCTAATGACTGTAAAATATCATTTAAGTTTTAACAGGAACATTTTGTGATGTAGCATCAGATCCTGTTGTGATCACATAAAAATGTGTTCAGTTTTTGTGCATATTTAAGGTGTAATTTAATTCTTCAAGGAAGTAATCACTTTAAAAAAAGAAGCAAACAAAAAATTGCCTTTTTAACGGTATCATGATATATTGTATCATGATCCTAGTGTTGTGATTTGTATCATATTGCCAGATTCTTGCCAATACACACCCCTAATGGTAAAACTGTTGTGTGTGTTTGCAGTTCCTCATCACTCTGTCTCAGTGGTGTACCCAGACTCAGACTGTCGTTCTCAACAACCTGAAGCCTCGAAGCCGTAGAACCAATGAGACCAGAGAAGATTACCACCGGAACATACGGTAACACACACACACACACACACACACACACACACACACACACACACACACACACACACACACACACACACACACAAAACGCTCAGGGATTAACGCTAAGACTTACAGTGTATTGTAAAATGTGGCTTTTCTTATCTGTTTGAAGATGGATGAAAAAAAATGCAGTGTTGCCACGGTAACGGCTAATTCCAGCTGTGCGTTCTGGTCCTCCCAGTTGCATAGTTTTCACTAGACTGTAGGGATGAAGGATGAACGATCATTTAGAACACGCTTTCATGTCAATTGTTCAACTCACTTATTCAGTTCAACACCCAAAATGAAGAACCTTGCATTTTTAAAACTCTAATATCTCTCAATTAGGTTTTCTTTTGTTGTAACCAAACATAGATTGACCGTTTTATTAAGATTGATTTGTCATTTTGAGATGTTATTCAGTCCTGCATTAAAAAAAAAAAACTGAATAAAGGTTAATTAACTTCATCATGCTAGAAAGAAATTTGGTCTCTGCGTTTTACTCCTAACACATATAGCACCTAGCACTTAGCATTAGCATTAGCACCTTGTACATTAGGAGTGGCGAGTTGAAATTTATTTTACTAATAAAAATGATGTCAGAGCTGAAAAAAAAAATTGTGACTGTGGTTTTTCCCTGAAAGATTATCTGAACTGTCTCTACACTGAAATTTACATGTACAAATAAATAATCTGTGGACTTTCTTGGGGGTTCAGTATAAATGTCCATTCAATCACATGCAAAATAAGCAACTTTGGAGTCTAGCTTTAGGGTTTTACAAGATCCCATTAATTTTTCCCCCACTTATTTGTTTTGAGTAGAAGGAAGAAAAAATAAACATCTTTTGTGTTCAAGGAACTAATATCAGAGCAAATACATTCATAAATAAAGATGATCAAGACAAAATAGCGGTTTCCATGTACGGTAGTAACAAAACAAATTCAGTATGTGCTGCTCAAAAAGGAGTGGGAAGAAGAAAACTGATTAAATCCCACTCCTTTCTCACATTTATACAACAGAACACATGACTTTTACTTCCTTAATGATATAATACTATCTGTTTAGAGTCCTAATTATGTAAATAACAGTTGAGGAAAACTGAAGTATATTCCATATAGTAAATGATCATCTGCATATCGTATAATACAATATATTTGTTTCAACAAAATCAGGACATAAAGTGATGGGGTACGGAATGACAAAATGACATATTTATTCTTGTGTTGCATTGTGGGTCTTGTAGTTTACCTGTGTGGTGGTGTTGTGTCTGTCAGAGGCAGTGTGGAGCCAGGGGTGGAGGCTCTGCTCCGGTCAGCAGGGGGTAGTCTGCTCCATCTGTCGGTGTCTCAGTGTCCTCACATCCTCACAGACCGGACACTGTGGTTGGCCAGCTGCTATTGCAGGAACCTCAGCGCACTCACATACAGGTGACAACGACTATTCTGACTTTTCACAATTTACATTTAGGTAATTATACTTTCACACTCTTACTGAGGTGAAGTTTTAAACGCAGAACTACTTTTAGTACATGTAGTGAGGTATTTTTACTCGTATTAATACAGTGACTTACCACAGCTTGTTTGTGTTGTTTCCTCTTGTGTGCAGAAGTTCTTCAGATCCTCTTGGTCAGGAGGTTCTCTGGGCCCTGGGTGCTGGCTGCAGGAACATCAGCAGCCTACAGGTGGCGCCTGCTCACCCTTGGTCAGTGCACACACATACACTTAAAGGGTACCTGTAGCCACTTTTCATTTCTAGCTATTTCAAAAGGTCATGTGTAATACTAGATGTTCCGTCATGTAACTTACATTATAGCCTGTTGTCAAGTACATGCGAGTACTAAGTCATTGCTCCATTTGTCAGTCATGGTCAGGGACAAGTTGCCTCTAGAAGTGGGCAGTCCCGGTTCCATGGAGTAAAAGTCCTGCCATGTATTTATTCCAACCATTTCACTGAACCAGCCCATTTTGATGAACACACTCCTCACTCAGGTAGATGGGATAATTAGTGGAATCACCTGTGTTAATTGAACAGAGAAATAATACATGGCAGGAATTTTACTCTATGGAGCCAGGATTACCCACCTCTGGTCGCCTCCTTAATGGGATGTTCCAGGATCAGTCGTAATATAGTAACGTTCCCCATGCAGCAGACACCATCTAAGACGACACATTATCGGCCTATTTCTAGGACATCTCTAGGACAATGGTGGAGTGCTAAACTAATGCTAGCTATAATTTGCTTTTTGAACATGTGCTTTCCCCTCAGTCGTGTTCACTGACTGCTGCTTGTTTACTTCCACTTGATCAATGACGGTACATCACTTTCACCTGGCAACAGTTGCTCCTCATAGGTTCTGCCCCGCCCATACATAATTCATGCATTAATTTTTCTTATAAGTAATCCACAATCCACAAATAATGTTGGAAGCATGACCAGGACAGGTTCACTCAAACAGATTATGTCTGTTTTTTAGCCAACAGCCAACTCGATTTGGAAACCGCTGCCTGCAGACGATTGGTCGATGCTGGCCACACCTCAGCTCACTCAGTGTGGGCGGGGCCAGTTGTGGAACTCAGGGATTGGTTGCTCTTGGTAAGTCATACATCACATTCTACATATGTGTATTTTATTTATCATAAGAATAACAAATAATAATAAATAATAAAATTATTATTATTATGACTTGTAATTTATCAATACTATATTCTTATCTTGGTTTTTAATCCCACAAATTGTTTTTATCTTTTAAGGTTTTATTGCATCTTATTTCTATTTATTTGATCTTATTTATTTGTTTTATTGTATTTTATTACATATCCACGCTGCTATACTGATGACTGGTGGAGCACTGAGCACTTTTGTCTTTTTATTTTGAATCTCGACCAAGCGCCTGCCAAACAGGTTCAATGTGTGTTTTGTCATTTTGCCAAAGGCAATCGCTGTCTGCAAAATAAATCTACCTACGGGTAGAAATAAAGTAACCTCGAACCTTTAAACTCTCAGAGCCTGCTCTCTTCTGTTCTGGTCTCCAGTTGAACAGATAATAAAACATAAAATAAGCAGATTCTTTTCTGTTTTGTTTTCTCTTAGTGCGAAACTGTTCAAAGCTGCAGCAGCTGGAGTTGGAGCGTATTACCGACTTAGGCCTGCAGGCGGCGACAGAGCTGTGTGAAGCCGGACTGAAGACTCTGCACACACTGATCCTGACACACACTCCTGTGAGCGGCCAGGCCATCCTGCACTTCTACAGTGAGACACACTCTGCTGCTCCATCACATATGGACAGAACTTTCCATGGTGTGCTGTGTGTTTCATCCTCCTCTCTGTGTGTGTGTGTGTGTGTGTGTGTCTGCAGGTGTGTGTGCCAACATCAGGTCCATCGTGGTCCAGGTCTCGGCCGCTGATTACTTTGAAGAGCCGGACACTCAGGAAGCTCAGCACCTGTTTGGAGAAATCCTCAGTACACTCAAGGTTAATGAGATGAGTCTTTAAAATAATAAAAATACACACCTGAATGAACAAACATCACACACATTTTTAGACTTTAGATATGGACCAGCCACCACCGGCAGCGAGATAATTAAAGTCTGCATAGTTTGTCAAACACTCCATCTATTTACAATGTCTTCAGAGAGGGCTGAATAGAAAGCACGTCTCATTCTTTTTTTAATAACTTTGATCAAATATGTATGGCCTGTTGATGTAATAATCCATTAAACTATTGTAACACACTGTAATATGCTAACACTGCCTGTCATAAACTCAGGGCTGGGACTCAGAACAGGTTGTGTAGCTGTTAACATCATGCAATTTGAGTTAAAATAAAAAAATGATCAGTCACAGATGTGTGTTTCATCTGTTTTTCAGCAGTCAGACCAAAAGATTTCTTTGAAGAAACTACAACCCTGTGCCTTTCATCACTGCCCCAATTTGTTAAATTACTTGTCAGTTTGGATCTGAACGACTTATTAAAAACACCTACGTCAAACATTTCAGGTTGGATGAGTGTAGAATGGCCTTTGTTTTGGTCTGAGTTTAGTCGATTTAATAATAGATAGGGTGTCAGTATTCTTCATATATCATAAACATCAGACATATGAATACAGATTGTTAGTCTCATAGTATAAGTATCTAAGTCATACACTATATGGACAAAAGTATTGGGACACGTTGAATTCAGGTGTTTCTTTTCTAATGGGTCTGGAATACAAAATAATAATGAGAAATGTCATAATACACTTTTATATTGGGATAAACATCATAAATGTCAAATCCTCATGAACAGGACATTTTACAGCTGTAGACATGATGTGTCCCAATATTTATGTCCATATAGTTTAGAAACATCAATATTTCCTTAAACTTTAATGGGAGATTTTTCTTCCTCAGTGAAATGTGAAGAACGTAGATGGTTAGTTGTGTTAGAAAATTGTTATTTACAGTCAAAGCAGAGGTAGAACAATTAAAATCATAGTCATGGATAGAAAAAAATAATCATTGTTGAGAGAAATTACAAAGTAAAAACCATCTCTGAGGCATTTTAGAAACAAAGATAACAATTTAAACCAAACTAACCAATGCAATGATATTTATCTAAATAGAAAACTATATCATGATATTTTGTCATTATTATTATTTTGTATCCCAGACTCCTGTTAGAAAATAAACACCTGTCCCAATACTTTTGTCCACATAGTGTATATCTCGCTATGAGGCTACGATAATACTTTTAGGTAGACATTTTCAGTGATAAATTAGAACAAAATCATAAAATAGCCTCACATGGTTCTGGTGGGGCAGTGGTTAGTGCTGTTGTCTCGCTGTGGGGTTGATCCCAGTACAGATCTGTGTTGCATTTGCAGGTTCTCCATGTGTCTGTGTGGGTTCTCCATCCACAGACATGCATGAATAGGTTAACTGAATGAATCTGTACACAGCTTACAGGAAACACAAACTGTGTCATAAGCATTTAGTCATGTTTAATGTGCTCTATCCACTAAATATAAAAGCAGCTCTCTGTCTTTATTTTCCTTTAATGTTCTTTGTTCCCATAAATTAAAAGTACACGTTTATGGTCACACCACACCAGTCATAACACACCATTCCTGAAATTGTCACATATTTTCATGTGCAATTTGAAAGTGTTTTATGGAGAGGAGTTATGAGGTATGTGCTGGAGATAATATCTTCTCCCCACACATTTTTGACCTGACTACTACTCAGATACACTTTAAAAACATGGAGGATATTCTTCTTACTCTGTCTGTTCTTTGTTCTCCAGGTTCTTCAGAATCGTCCAGGCCTGTGCGACATCCTGCAGGTTAAAGTCGACGGATCCTGACCCCGAGTCTGAACTGAAGCTCAACTTCAATTCAACACTAAAACCAAACATTTACTACAGCTCAAGTCATTCCTCCTAAAGACAGATGTACGAGAAGGCACACATTCACCCATACACATAAGGACGGGAACCGAGAATGAGTCTGAAACTGTCTGATCTTTTCCTTTTACTGTCCTTCACCTCATTTTACAGAGTGTGTTTAAAGAGGTCATGACCTTGACCTTTGGCCACGAAGTGAACATTTGCACCAACTTGGAAGGCGTTAATGTGACACTGTGGTGATCAGAATGGACAGACATGAGGTTGCAGTGAGTGTGACCTTTGACCTTTGGCCACCAAAATCGTCCCAGTTCATCCTTGCCTATAAATGAATTTATGTGCCAAATATTTGTACCATTCTGTTGAATTGTTCTTTAAGTATTGCATTATTGTTAGCAGCATAACAAAATTGTCTAAGTCATATTTTTGTGATATCAGCATAAAATGAAAAACAGTTTTTGGAGAGTAAATTACTGCAGATATCAGAATTTGGCCAAAAATATGACTTAATAATTATGGTATGAGACGAATGATTATAAATGTAATGGGAACTGATTGACAAACACCTCATATTAGAGATACACCACAGATGCATTGTAAAAGAAAACCTCCTTTAATTGCCCTAAAAATTTTACCAGTCATTTAAAAATAGTTTTTAACAATATTTTTGACAAACCCAACCCACAAAAACACCCTTAACCTTTTCTAATAGCCATATTTATCCTTGTTCTTGTTGAGTCGTGCACAGTTTAACCCTATTTATTTTGTACTTTCTTGTTAAACCATGAAAGTAAGAGACCACCCAATAATAATCAACAAGAAACAAGAACATTTGTGTTACCTTAATACCCCCGTGAGTGAATCTAGCTTTTTTTTTTTTTTTTAACATTTGAATGAAAACCCTAAAGTTTACTTTTAAAATAAGCACAAACACGTATGCACAAATATTTTTGCACGAGCACAAAAGCATCAAAGTAAAGGGAAAGTTTGGTGATTTTCTGTACTTTACTAAAGTGCGAACAAATAAATCACCGAACTGAGCCTTTGACTCATATGCAAAAGACACCGATCAGTGAGTCATTTATCAATCAGATTCATCACGTGTCTTGATAGATTTTAAAGGTGCTTCCTGTGTTGTTTTATCACCAATAAATAAAATACTTTTCTCATCAGTTCGTTGACTTATGACTCTTTATTATCTAAAAAAATGTAATATCTGTCCTGCTCTTTTAGATAGAAAGGTCCAAGTACTATGTCAGGTACAAAGGTCAGGTGTGTGTGTGTGTGTGTGTTTGTGTGTGTGTGTGTGTGTGTGTGTGTATGTAGCTGTACCTGTGGGAGTGACCAAACAAACGACCTTTCACCTGCAGCACAGAAAAAGTCAACATGTGATGATATGTAGCAGCATAATCAGTGTGTATTTGTTTAACTTAAATATCTGTGTGTATAACTGACAGACTGAGGATTTAAAGGGAACACTGTGTGTGTGTATTTAGGTAACCATGGTTTTTGTTAGACAGATGCCACTACTTCGTTACCGGCTGGTGGCAGCCATGTTGGCTCTGCTGCTTTGCCTCAGCTCCTTCTGGTTACGTAAGTTTCCTGAAACTAATCGTCACATCATTGACAACATGTGTTTACAGTCTCTACTGAGCGATTTCATGGTTATTTTTCATAAAGTGGTTTGTGAATAATTTTTTCAATGTCAGTTCAAACCCCAAACTATTACATTTAGCAAAACACAGGATTCTAAAGTAATCTTTTGTGTCCTGCTGATGATATGCTCTATATTTGCATGTATGGACACCTATTTCTTCCAATGTTTTGGAAAATAAAAATTAACATGACTTTAATTTTTAAGATTACATTTTTTTTTGACACTGTACTGTGGTGATATAGGGTGGAAATTTGCCTTTGTACTTTTCAGGCTGTAACAAGTCACTAATCTAGACATGATATAATGAGGATGGTGATTGGTTCTGTGGTAATAGACAAACTGATATTTTGTGCCACAGTTCTGTGTCAGTAGCCGCTTCATTTTCTTATTGTGATCCTGTTTACATGCACATTAATATTCCAATCATTAACCAATTTCTGGAGTTTTCAGATTATTCAAGTGATCATGTAAACAGTATAATCTGATGTGTTTTATCAGATTACAACAATTATTAGCTAATGAGAAATCGGATTAACACACCTGGATTTGTCTCAAGTACTCCCATGTCTTCCTGCATGTGTAACAGGTTCATTTACAGCTGTGGAAAAGCAAAACAAAACAATCAAAGCCCCTCAAGGATTAAACAATTCAGAAAATGTATGAACAAACAGTAAACATTAAAGCATTCACCTTCAAAGAGCATTAAGAACTCTAAAGGATTTTATAACCTCTGTACTTTAGCTAAAAACCAACAAGCTAACATGCTAATAATCTGTATATTCCATTAAACAAGACTCAACACTAATCAGCAGGACTATAGCAAAACGTAAATATTTGTGTTGTGAGTTAATGGGGAAAAAAAGAAAGAAAAATATCAAACTCTCATGAAGAGTTTTCAGCATTACACAGAGAAACTCAAAAGATTGTCAAAGGAATCTTTCACTGTAGTTTAAGAACTCAGACACATCAAATGTTAAAAAACAACTACAAACAAAAAAAAAAGAGACAATTTAACCACCTCAAATTTGCAGTTGTACTTAGAGACCTCATTATGATAGCCAAATAAAAATATTCAAAGTAAATGTTAGCATTGCAACACGGTAGTTAACTCACAATTACATATATTTACTATGTAACGGTCAAGCTACATCTAGCTAATGTTAACGCTACACCTTGTTAATGCTAATATTAACTGTAGACCTCTTGACTTAGCTAATGCTAACTCTACATCTTGTTAATGATAACTACACCTAGCTAATGCTAACTCTACACCTAGCTAATGCTAACTCTACACCTAGCTAATGCTAACTCTACACCTAGCTAATTCTGACACTAGGAAGCTTTTTGTGCTTACTTGATAAGTGAAAATGATCAAACTGTCATAAAACCTGAATGAGAAGAGTAAGATATTTGCCTGATATTAGACCTTAAAAGACATATGAAATGCTGAATACATGAATATGTGCTGCTGAATTTACTTTTAACTGGTGAATCAATGAGTTGCTAAATTATTAAAATAAAAATTTTTAAAAAGCTCATTTAAACATTTTTATTTTTTTTGTATCTTTCAGCTCAGACTGGGATCAGAGACTGTGGAACAGCCTGGCATCCATGTCTGACTTCATACAAACAAACAGTAAGAATACAACACAAACAAACTAAAATAATCACAACTAAACACAATAAATAAAGTTTGTGAGACTTTCAATGGCCATTTTTCAACACTTTCATATGTTTGCTCTGGTTACAAGGGTTTTTTCTCAGATTTCAATCTGTTGCTTAAGCAGATTTTCTCCCCATTATGACGTCCAAAATTATTTATTTGCAACTGAATGCAAATATTCACCTGCATTATTTTTTATAGATTATTTCAAATACACTGTTAATATCATGCTTATTCATATTTCATGTCAATTTTTATTTTATTCTACTCTACTTCTATTCTTATTTGGCTATTTGTAAAATTTTATCCATTATAGTCTATTTTCTTATTTTACAGTTTAGTTTTAGTATTTGCTTTATTCTTACTTGCTGAATTTTTTTAATTCATATTGTACTGACTCAAATAGGACTCCTAATTTTACCGCAGACACAATGTCTATTCAATTCAGTTCAATTTTATTAGATTTTCTCATCTTAGATTACCTTCTAGGTGAAAACATGAAAAGGTCTTTTAATTTGCCCAGTAAACATAGTTATGTAAAGTTGGCATAGTGTGTATTTCCATATTTTCCATAATATGTTGTTAGACTGGTATAAAACAGTGAATGTCAGATATTTTTACCTGGACTTAAACTGGACTTGTCCTTTTTCAGCCTGAGCCCCCATTGGCTGCCGTCACAGCCCCGCCCCTCATCCAGGAGTGTCCTGGCCAATCATTTCAGACTTGGCGTCTGCTGCTTTACTTGAAGTCTAGTCTGAGTGAAGACGACGATATCCTGTTGGAACCATACCTACAGGCCTGGGATCAGCTCATCAAGTACTACATACAAATAAACACCTATATATACACAAGTACACAAAAATACACACTGGACCTATACCAGTCTACCAGAGATGAACACAAAGACAAACAGCAAGGCCAGTTTAGTGTAATCACAGCAAGTAACTAAATACAACTATAGTGGATAAATATTTTAATACTGAACTTGGACTTTTCAGAAAAATAAATGTAATGTCCTGAAGGTTTTCTACTTCCTACATTTTGAAACAATTATCTGTACTTCCTTCTATAACAGGGTTGTTTCCTTAGTAACAGAGTTTGAGGTCAGTTATCCTTTTTTTTGTTAAATCAAGATTAATTTCAGCCTAATGTTCCCTCAGTTCATTCATCATACCCAAAACATATTTACTTTACCTGGTTTCATTTGTATTTTTACAGTAGGTTTTACATATGATGAACAGATTGGATAGCACTTTTAAATTTTGTTGTACTATTAGACCGGGGTGTCAAAGTCATTTTAGTTCAGGGGCCACATTCAGCTAAATTTGGTCTGCAGTGGGCCGGACCAGTGAAATAATAACATAATAATAATATAGAAATAATGTCAGCTCCAAACTTTTCTCTCTTTTAGAGTGAAAAAAGTAAAATTAAACTATGAAAATGTTTACATCTACAAACTATCCTTTAAAACAATGTGAATAACATGAACAAACTGAAAAATAAGTGCAATTCTAACAATATTCTGCTTCACTTTATCATTTCCACATGTTCATTATAACTTACAGATCACAGTGGATCTACAAATACACAAAACATTTAGTAACAGGAAGAATATTGTTAAAATTGCACTTATTTTTCTTAAAACATTTCAGGTTCTTTATATTTGTTCAGATTATTTACATTTTTTGTGAAATTATACTTTGTTTTCGTGTCAGTATGTGAAAATATTTACATTTACAAAGAGAAAAATTTGGACTTATGAGTATTTATAGGTTATGATAGTATTTGACTGATCTAACCCACATGAGATTGAATTGGTCTGAATGTAGAACCTGAACTAAAAGGATTAATATTTTAAAGATATTTTTATTTCATACTTTTCACATCATATATCAGTAATAATAATAATAATAATAATAACAAATAATAACTAAACAAAGTGCTTTACATACATAGTAAAAAGGGCCCAACAGCAGGATGTAAACAAAGATACTAAAACAATAAACGAATTACCTAAAACATCATGTATTAATAAATACATTAAATACATGTTTGTTTGCTTGTAATATTAAACACATGGTTTTGTAGCTGGAAATAGGTTCTTTAAAAAAAAAACAAAAAAAAAAAAGCTATCACATTTTTTTTTCCATTCCCATAAAGGAATAAAAATGAAAAAAAATCCTGATTAAAGTTCTTATAATTCATCTTTGAACGGGTTAATATCTATTTTTGCATTTCACACATTCATCCCACAGGCCGGACTAGACCCTGGACCACATGTTTGACACCTGTGCTCTAAGGGTTAGACACGGTCTCCTTCATCCCAAAGCAAACAGGAAGTAGAATTGTGCCAAAGCGGAACGTAAACTAAAATGATTAATATCCATTTATGCATTTGACAAATTCATCCAAAGGCCAGACTGGACCCTTTGGCGGGCTGGATTTGGCCCCCAGGCCACATGTTTGACACCTGTGTTGTAAAATATACTATTCTGTACAGATTAAATAGCAAATGTAAAAAGCCAAAAGCATTAGTTGGATTACAAATGGAACCTATTCTATCAATAACATAAAAATTGGTCTTGATTTTTATGTTCTATTGCTTATCTGTGGTCAAGTCACTTATTTTGAACTCGTCCATTTCTTCCTCAGATTCATGGAGTCTCTTGGAACCATGGTCAGTTTTTTCTCTCAGAAGGTAAAGGAAAAGGTCATAGTGATCCGTAACCGGTCGGTCCAGCGCAGCCTCGAGGCATCTGGGAAACATGGCCGACCTATGGATCCCAGACTACAAACCCCACAATCCTTTGGGCTGAAGAGTGGGGTGAGGTGGAGTTTTGATTTGGTTTAAACAGAGGCTACCTGTGAACAGCTGTAGAGTCTACGTTTACGTCCTCTACAGCAGGGGTGTCAAACTCATTTTAGTTCAGGGGTCACATACAGCCCAACATGATCTGAACTGGACCTGGAAAATAATAACCTATAAATAACCTCCAGCTCCAACATTTTCTCTATATGCTCTTTTCCACCACAGGAACTTTTGCAGGAGCTTTGGGCATTACCCTGAACTTTTAGAAGCCCCAGTGCGTTTACACCCAAAATTACCCGGGTAAATGATGTTCACCTGGCACCGAATTTACGCTGAAGAAGTTCCTGGTAGGGAGGTAGTACTTCCCAGATTACCAGGAAGTCTTGGGGGTGGAGCTGTGTGCTGGAGAATGCTGATTGGTGGACTACACTTGCAGCATTCAACAGTCCGCTCAACCGCCATGAAGCCACTACACGGAAGCAAACGGTTTTCTTCAATTTACCACAGCTGCCTTCGTTTGAGATATTTTACTTTGGAAAATGGATCTTTTACCCAAAAAAGTTCCAGGGCTTTTGGTGGAAAAGAGCCTTGTATTTTGAGTGAAAAATGTAAAATTACATTATGAAAATGTTTACATCTACAAACTATCCTTTAAAAAACACAAAAGCATAATTTTATTTTTCTTTAGAGAAAAAAAAGGTGCAATTTCAACAGTATTATGTCTCATCTTCTCATTTCCACATGGACATTATAATGTACAGATCATAGTGAATCGACAAAAACACAAAACATTTAATCACAGAATATTGGTACAGTTATACTTCTAAATATTTCAGGTTATTCACATGATTTGTAAAAAGATAGTTTATAAATGGAAAGATTTTTAAGTATAATTTTACTTTTTAAAACTAAAACAAAGACAAATTAAATCAAATTTGTCTGTATGTTGCCTCTGAACTATGTGATTTTCACGTCCTTGAAGGTAAATGTCTTCAGTGTAATTTTTGCATTTCACTAATTCATCCCTTGGGCCGGATGTTTGACACCTGTGCTCTACAGGTATATCGCTCGGTTCGATCGATGGTGGAGGCGGAGCTAAAAGAGGGTGTGGTCAGCTTCTCTCAGCTCACAGATTCAGGCTGCAGGATGTTGCTGAGGCTGCACCGGTCTTTGCTGTGGGTGAAGCTGATGTTGGAAGGTTTGGCTGAAGGACCCACTGCTGACGGACGCTATAAAAGCCCTGGAGAACTCAGTAGGTGAGACATTAGCTGCAGGTGGTGCATTTAAGGACAAGCCTTTACTTTGACAAGGTCAGTTTATTTACACAGCAAAGCGTCCAAAGAGCTGTACAAATCTGCACATACAAATGCATGATATACTAAAACTGATTTTAAAAAAAACAAAAACAAAAAAACAAAAAACCCAAGCACATACACAATTCTAGGTTATATAGCACCTAAAACACAACCAGGAGATAAAACAAATAAAAGTCTGTTTTCTTATATTTTAAGACATTCTAATACTAGTTATACTCACTTCAAGGAGATCATATGAAAAAAAACCTGTTAATTACACTAAAACATGTCAGTGCAGATCATGTTTATCTAGAACAGCAAAGTTACAGTAATGGTTTGAATGTCACTGTATTATGGGATGGTGCATAAGTGTCCACTGTGTTGGCTGATATGGAACTAAAACAACAAAATCCATGAATATACA
>JAQQZY010000011.1:24934140-24944172 GCA_030068375.1 Ostorhinchus rueppellii
AAGGTCTGTGGTAGCAGCATCAGCAGGTTTTTGGACACAATTGTGGAACTGATTGTAGTAGTTCAGTATTTGGTCTTGAATTCTAAATATTTGAGTCGCATACAATTAATTTTTTTTGGTGAGCGATAAATATTGCAATATTATCATTATCGCTATGCTACATGCCCATATCGCAAGTTTTGCCAACATCGTGCAGCCCTAGCTCAAGACTAAAATGTCATATTGCACCTTTAAAACAGACTTCGTACCATTTAAGTCGACTTGAATTTCATCCAGACTCTTTCCTTCGTATTCTCCTAGGCGTCCTTGTTCCATTGCCAGGAGCACTTTGCTGATTTTGGCCAAGTGGCGGGTGCCCTCCCGAAGGTGGTAGTGCTTTTGGTTGACAGCGATATTATACCCGAGGGAGTCTGCTAGCTGATTGAGTTCTGTGGTCTTAAGGTTCAATACAGTAGAGAAGGTGGCGATATGTGTCCTCAGTCTTATTGATTTTAATGCTTCAGGATTTTTGATGTGATCACATTCTTTCACAAACTGCTTCATGCAGTCAGAAGCCCTTATGTAATGGAAAGAGTGTGGTAATGCAAACAGATATTTATTTTCACACAGCACCCCACATTCTTCTCTCTTTTCTGTTAGAACATCAAGTGACTCTCTCATGAGTGGGGTTAAAAGAACTGGGACATTTCTTCCAACATTTCCTTCGATTGTAATCCTTACAAAATGTTTGCACAGCTTTTGTTCAAGCGGTGTTAGGTCCAAGCTAACATCTGCAAGTGTGTCTGATGTGTCCTTTGATAGGAACGCAGACAAGGGCATCCTGGACACTTGTGCTTCTCTCCGGCGGTTAAACAGTACGATTTGTGTCAGGGTCACTTTTGCGAGCTCTTTCCAGTTTGATGGTGACGGGTGTTCTTGCAGATCATTCAAAAGTTGATCCCGTTTCTCAGCGAGATGACAGTGAAGCTTTTGGATGTCTTGTGTGAAAGGTAAAAGCTGAGGAGCGTTCCATTTGCTCTGGTCAAGTTGAGTTAATGCTTGGGTTCTCCAACTTTCTTGATAAAGCTGCACAAACTTCTCAGCATCTTTAATTGCTTGTGTATCTTTCTTTTTCAGGCCTTCGGACTTGATAAACTTGGCCAAAGAACACAAGTTGTGTCCAACCGTGCGAGCAAGAGATGGACGTTGGTATTTGCCAGTTTGCTCGCTGAATCCAGAAAGGCTCTTTGTAGCAGTGACAACCTGACAGAACAGTTCAGGTTTTATGAGTTCTCGGACGCTCTTCATATTTGTAACTTTTCCTGCCTCCAGTAACAGCCTGCAAAGCTCTCTGAGTTTTTGCCGAATATACTGGTGGTGACCGACTATATTCTCATTCTTCTTGAACAGTCTGTAACCATACTCTTGAATGCAGCGGTCTTGTATAATAGCAACTGCAATCTTGTCTGAATTCATAACGCTTAAGAACTTCCAATAAGCGTTGCTAAACCCAGGTGGAGCAGGTTCAGTGAAAGCACGCCGAGCTGCACGTACAGCTTCTGCACCCTCAGGTTTGAAGCTACATGTTTTGAAATGCCGCCCCATTGCTCTTTTTGCGAACAAGCCATAACAGTGATCACAATGTGCAAATTCCTGTTTTTCAGATTTCTTCGACGGTTGCTTCCATGGAATGAGTTTGCCTTTTTGTGTCTCCAAAACGTCACTGTTATGCTCAAAGTTCCCCTTATTTCGTATATATTCCAACTGCATTTTCCTTTCTTTTGAGTTCTTTGGTAAACTGAGTGCTTTTGCAACTTCTGTTTGATCTTGGTGTTTACGCCACAAGTGTCTTGACATTTTCTGGACAAACTTTCTGCAATAAAAGCAGAAATGTCTCTTGTCATAGCTTCTCGATCCATCCTCCTTCTTTGAAACTGAACTGACATAGACGGACTGTTCTTCTTCCAGAGACACTGAAACGCTTACATCCTTTTTAGAAGATGTTGCCACCATTTTCTTTTCCTTCCCATCAACAATGCTAATTGGTAATTTTTGTGTCGGGTCAAGACTGGAAGACTTGCTTCTTCTTTGCTTGGAAGACTCACTTCCACTCTCCCTGGGCTTAAACTTGCTCTGACTGGAGGACTTCCTTCTGCTCTCACTAGATCCACCTTTGTTCCTTTTTTTATTTTCCAGGGTCAATTCCAAACTGCTATCGCTTTCTGTGATTTCGTCCACGGGGCATGAAATGTACTCATCTTCACTATCTATGTTTGAATCATCTGATTCCACAAGATTCATCTGAAAAAAAAAAAAAAAAGTGTCATTAACTCATTTTACAACATTAAGTATCAGAACTAAGTATATTTTAACTTTCTTGGCATACTGAGTGAAGAAAATTCTGTATGGAGCCTTCTATATGGAGTATTTTAAGACTAAGTAAATGTACATATTAGAAAGACATACTGTTAATGAATGTTAGACTTAAAAATTTGACTAAACATGAGGGATGGGCATTTTCAGTTACTTTAATATTCAATTATTTGCATTACTTCAGGACTTGCATTATCTTTTTATCATAAAAATAAATCTACTCAGACACTAAATACTTAACATAAAGTTAGAAAAAATTAGGTGCACACTAAATAACCATCAATAAATTTTACAAAATATGGCAGCCTCTTTTACGCTCCATGAATATGTTCCCTGGCTTGGAACTTTAAAAATATTTTAGACCGTTAACATTGGTTCCGCTCGTCTTTCCAATCAGACAAGAACATATTCCATGTACTATTAAAGGAGTTGGAGCCACAAAAAACACACTGCGCAGGTTAGAGGTCTCAACGGACATAAGAATTACATCTCGATCCGATTGGATGCGACTAGCGTGCGTAAAGTCCAAGCCAGGCACTATGCAGCTCCCCCACGGTGCATGTAGGCAGACAGAACTCGGCATAACACTGGTGGCTCAAATAATAACAAAATGAGAGAACGCACATAAAGCCTATAGCTAAAACAGAAACTTCACGTTCAATTATTCATACAAAAAATGAGAAGATGCCTGCAAAATAAAGTTCAATCCAAGTCCTCACACCACAACCTAATGGCAGTGCTCTGCCTCTTTGATGGTTTTTCCGCTGGCTGTTGCTCCATGTTAACATTCCCTGTCCCAGCATGAATAGTGAAC
This sequence comes from Ostorhinchus rueppellii, assembly GCA_030068375.1. NCBI lineage: Eukaryota > Metazoa > Chordata > Actinopteri > Kurtiformes > Apogonidae > Ostorhinchus > Ostorhinchus rueppellii. Next base: position 24,937,307 of record JAQQZY010000011.1, read on the forward strand.
TATTAATCGAATAATAATGTCATGAACGGGTATTTGAGTACTTGAGTAATCATGCCCATCCACACTAAAGACCTTCAAAACAATCTGAATATGTCATATATACAATAAAACCTAAAAAAGGAACAAACTTGGTATTCATTTACAAAACAAAATAAGGAAATAAAATTGAGTCAGTAGCAGGCGCATTAGCAAGAACAGACATGTTCACAGTCATGAAAACACAAGAATAAAAAAAAGGCTTACATGACGGCAAGAGCTTCTTCTCGGCCTCTGAGAATCCCTTTCAGGCTTAAAAACGGAAGTGCCCTGTGTGCCGTCATCGCCTGAAACGTAGACACAGCCAGCAAGATCTTGTTCTTTATCTATCTGTAAAAAGGGAGATGCACAGATATGATTTTCATTTTTTTTTTTTTTTTGACACAGCAGAAAAACAAATGGCAGGGGAAAACTTTAGGGGGAAAGGGTCCATCAACTAAGTACTCATCCAGTTTAAATGAGTTTTAAAAGCTTACCAGAGTGCTTTCTGTGCCTCTCAGGGATGGAACAAGTTCATCATCTGATTGCACATTGGAATGGTTGTTTGCAGAAGCCTCATCACATGTTTCTTTCACAACAGTTTCCTCTGAATTGTACAACTGATCAGAAACTGGTCCACTATCCATCTGCAAAAACAAAGGCATATCCAGACGTAAATATATTCATACAAAAATATGCATCTATCAAAACCAGAAACAGGAAGGTTTGTACAATTACTTAACTAAAAACATTTTAAAGGGACTCTTATTCATGTAAACCCACTTTTATTAGTCTTTGGTTCATTTATTTGTGCATTTGGACCCTAATAGTTCAAAACATTTGAACCCTCTAGGTGCTGCAAAACTATCTTTATATTTGTTTTGGCAAAAAAATTGCATGGATTTCTACAACCCATTTTAATTCCTGTTTAATTTGTTACATCTAAGTAGTAACATCACAACATTTGCATATATAACGTCAAGAATTCTGACAAACATTTCTCTGAGTACCCCCCATAATTGTTTGTAAAATATGTCTAAACTTCGAGCCGATGGCCTAAAATGTTTAGTTGTTGGTTGTATTAAACTCAAGTAGTTGAATGGGACAGAAAGTACAGTCAACAAGCTGAAGGGGGTGGGGCCTGAAGTGGCTCATGTGCATTTAAAGGGCCAGCGCTCAATACCACCTTTCTGGTGTCATTAGTCAGAAATAGGGTTGAAGATGGACCTGTGGAGTTGAATGAATGAGGAATTCAGAGCCAAGCAGAGCATTTACAGTTTATGGAGACCACAGGGGAATGTTGGAAAATGCATAATTCCGTTAAAAAAGAAAAAAATAAATAAATAATCAAAATATCCGTCCTTTCACGGAATTCAAAGCATTGGGGGCATACCCAAATATTTTTTGTATTCTTCCTTAGAACATCACAGTGTGTAGTGGGTGTATTGTTCTCCCTAAAATCCTCATTAGTTTCACCACTATCTGAATAATCAGTGAGTGCAAACTCATGAACAGTAAACACCTAAACATAAATAAACCCCAAAAATGTGTTATCTTGAAAGTTCTCGTATGGCAGTATTTACCAACTAGAAAAGTTAGCCAAAGCAAAAACTGTTCTTGAGATAGCGGAAACATATAAACATGACATGATCTGACTAAAAAGCTGCATCCAGATAAACAAGAAGAACACTGGCCTATTTTGGTAGTAGATGACTGTGTCTGCAGTGTCATTTTACCTGTGCAGGAGTGTCGTCTGCCTTTGATTCCTTAGGGAACATCTCACATACAGGGCTGGTCTCTGTCTCTACTGCAGGAGCCTGAGGGTCTTTCACCTGAAATTTCACCAGACAACCAGACACTCTGAAATGACTGAAATCATAACTGTATGTGGAGACATTCACAGCCTAATAAGGTTACCTTAAGATAAAAGTGTTTCTGAGAGCCGAGCATGGTCTTTCTGAGGTATCAGCAATTCTCATATCAGCTCAGACAGTGTACAAATCTAAATGTTTAAATATGAACTGAGCTTATGTCAGGTGTTGGGCAGCACCATAAAAACAGTTTCAGGGAGAACCACACAGAAGGGCTCCATATGGGTGAGACTGGAAACATAAGAGCGTTAGGTTACCCTCCCCAATCAAGGATACTCACATTTCATACATCAGGGGATCCCACTACAGGGAGCACACAACAGTGTGGGGCCCAAAATGGTGGACCCCGCACTGATTTCAATTAAAATTAGCTCAGTAGCTCCCCCCCACCACCACGTCCCTCTTGCTCCCCCCCCCCCCCCCCCCAATTGGTCCACAAGGTGAGAAAAACTGCAAAATCTGTGTTGGTGTGTGTGAACTTTTTGCTCACTAGCGCCCCTTGAGGTGGTATAGCACTGACACGCAGTTCCGGAAGCGTGTCTACACACTTTCCAGAAGTGTGTACCTTTGACCAATCAAATTGCTCAGCTGTATGATCTACCGCAAATTTGAGAGAACAGACAGAAGAACATAGACCCAATCCCAACTCACCCCTTGCCCCCCCCTTACCCCTTCCCATTTGGCCCTAGTACTTGGACCAGTAGAATATTTTAACAAAGCCCTCTGAGTCTCTTGCCTGGACTGTAAAATATCACTTTAATTCTATGGCTCTGCCTGATTGAAATTCTCTGACAAAAGCAAAAAAAGCCACATATAACCTGAAACACAAATAAACTGAGCTGTTGTTACATCCACTTTACTGTTTTGTTTTTGAAATGCATAAGTTGTTTAAAGGAACCTTCTGCCACTTACCTTTTAAATGTCGGTAAATCTTGCCATAAATCCAGACTTGTCAGTCAAAGACAGAATATGTGTCTTTGCATCATCTACAGGCTTTATTTCATCTCCTTTTGGACATAATGGCTCTGTGAAAATAATTTTAATCATTACTAACACATTCAACATAAAAGAATTGTTCACCGAGTCATGTTTATATTATAGTCATGAGTTGTCTAGTTTGTTAGCTGCTAATGTTAGCAGCTAACAGTTATTGTAAGATAAGATATAAATGATGGAAATCAAACAAAATCATGCCTACCTGTTGCATGCAGCTACATCCCTTTGTTGCGGTAAATGTGGTAAAATATTCACTGATTTTCAAGCAAACGCTCCATCTTAGGCTATGTTCTTCTGTCCGCTTTCTTCTTCTTCTCTTGAATTCATGGCAGATCGTACAGCTGAGCAATTTGATTGGCCAAAGTTACCCACGTAAAAAGTATGTACGCACACTTACAGAATTGTATGTCAGTGTTATACCACCTTACAAGCTCCGGGGGCGGCGCTAGTGAGCAAAAAGTTCACACACACTGATACACACATTTCCAGTTTTTGTCACCTTGTGGGGAAAAAAAAGCAAGTGGGACATCAAAGGGGGGCTACTGAGCCTATTTTAATTTAAACCAACTGGGGGCCCACCATTTTGGGCCCCACACTGTTTGTGTGCTCTCTGCAATGGGATGGCCTGAAGTAAGAAATGAAACCCCCCCACCCCACCCCACCCCACACACACACACACACACACACACACACACACTGAAACACTGTAATAATTCAACTACAATTTATTAATATTATTGTCTGTGCTAAGAGTTGATAAGAGTTAAGAGTTAGTTATTTTTTGACAAAATTGTTCATACGGCGATATATGCAACATTTATTTTGCTAAAAAAATTGTGCATTTTGTTATGTTAACTGTAACTGACCTGAATATGCAGTAGGTTAGGGTGTCAAAATAATACAATTAAACATTATAGTAACAGTCGGTTGTGATGATATTTGAAGTTGGAGAGGTGAGACCATACCACTGCTATGTGGACAGTGTGTACACTTGAGATGTTACCCACAGTCGCACAAGCAGGTCATCAGGAAAACTGAATACCTGCTCAGAAGTTCTGAAAATTAAAGGGAACATTGATTCACACTAATTCTCTGATTTCTGGAGTAATCAGATTATTAGTGATAAAACAGACCTCATCTGCTTTTATCAGATAACCGCAGTAATCTGATCATGAGAACTCAGGTAAACACGCCAGATTTCTCCCCAAAACTCAGATGTCTTCCTGCATGTTTACACTTTAATCTGATTAATTTTGTTCTTTTGCACCTGTACGTGTGGAAAAACAATTAAAATCATAGAAAAAGGAAGGCATGAGTGGAAGACAATAACAGGAAGTTTGAGTGTACCATCAACACATACAGACGAACTACAAAAGACACCCAATAATGAACTGAAATCAGGGTTCGTACGTATTTTTTCAGCTTAAATTCAAGCACTTTTAAGGGTCAGTTTCAACTTTTTCCAGCCCAACACCTTAACGCTGGGGGGTTAAACATATCTATAGGAATACATAGACTCAGGATTTATCTTTTATTTATTTATTTCTTAAAATCAGAATAATCTTGGGCTGCTCGATTATGAAAAAAATCAATATCACAATTATTTTGGTCAATATTGAAATCACAATTATTCAAACGATTAATTTTGAGTTTCACAGTGCATTTATTCACCATTTCTCTCTCTCTTAAAAAAACACTTATTGATTCTTTATGCAAAACATTCAAATTGAAAATAAGTTTTGGCTACAAATATGTTCTTTACAACTGTTTTGCAATGGAATTGAATGTATTGCACGTGCAATACATTCATTCTCTCAGAAATTGTGTCAAGAAAACCGGAAAATAAATCGTTTCAACTCCATTATATGATTTTGACATTGTTTGAGAATAAAATCGAAATTGTTGATTAATTACACAGCCCTAGAATGATGTTCATTGTATTATGTTCTAAATATCTAAAATTATGTTGCCTAATAGCGAAAAGTTTAGAAATTTAAAGAACACAAGGTTTTATCCAACTTGGCGTTCTTCAGGCACTCACACCAGGACAAAGATGAAGACAAAAATGGACCTGCACTGCAAATTTTTTGGTTCTTACCAAGATATAAAAACTTAGATTTAGAAGTGTTTGATTACTTATCTTATTTTAAGAGCTGATTTCTTATTTTAAGTGCTCATACATCTGTAGACATACTTCTTTCTAGATTTAACAATCTTAATTCAAGAAATCTTGTCAAGTGAAATTATCTTGCCGTGTGGACAGATATTTCACTTGTTCTGAGGACCTTTTTCCTCTGATTTAGTGTTTTTATCTTGTTTTTAGACGCCCCTTTTTTGCAGTGTGAAGTCGACCTGAGAACACCCAGTAATTACATTTTTCGACAAAAACTTTTCAAAATATATCACCTCTCTGCAAGTAGCTTAGGCTTGAGTTAATATTAAAAATAAATAAATCGCATCAGAGTAAGAATTCCAGACACTTTCATGAACTTGAAAGCACAACATTGAGGTTCAAGCATTAAAAAGGATTTTAAGCACCCGTATGAACCCTGTTCAACATCTAAACCAGCGCTGATTATTTCCTAAGTGCATGTAAACACATCCGATCTGATTTTAACGGGTATCAGACTTTTATGCTCATGTAAACAGGCTCATTTCTATCAACCTACATGAAGAATATTATCATAAATGTTGGAGTCATTTTGCCTAAAATTCAGACTCAGGTGTTTACCTTCTTTTGGACACATAACGTGGACCCCGGCCCGTTTGCACTCATCGACTTCCAGATCTCCTCTGGCGTCAGCGTGGTTGGGTTCAGTGGTACCAGATCCCTTCCACAATTTGTCTGGAAGAGCTCAAGAACATCATCGCCAGCCAACTCAGGGAAAAGGGACTTCAGCTGGGACAGGAAGTCTTCCTCCTCAAGGCCCAGAGGACAGCGAACCACCCTGACCCGTTTAGATGACTTCACTGAGACCCCAAAAAAAAAAAAAAAAAAAAAAAAAAACACACACACACACACCACATTCAGTCAAAGGAGAAATGCAACAAGATACCAAAAAAAAAACAGAAATCAGACGTTAACAGTGACATTATCCAAGTCTTGACAAAATAAAAGACATATTGATTTCAAACTAAAGCAACTTTTACTTTGTGATATCATTGTAGGAAAAGTCTACATTGGTGCAGAAACATCCAATTATCTTCTGTGTTGTCACACAGGAATTCATTATATGGACACGTTCAATTCAGGTATTTCTTTTCTACCAGGGGTCTGGGATACAAAACAATAACGACTAATGTCCAAATATAGTTTTATATTATGGGATGAATATAATTTCATTGATTAGTTTGGTTTAAATTCTTATCTTTGCTTCCCACATGCCTCAGAAATGCTTTTGACTTTATTTCTTTCAACATAAGTTCTGGGGCTTTTTTAAACCATGACTATGCTTTTAAATGTTCTTCCTCTAAATTTCTCTAGTATTTTTTATGCTCTGATTGGAAAAAAAAAAAAAAAAAAATTGCACAACTAACCATCTACTTTCTTTACATCTCACCGAGGAAGAAAAATCTCCCATTAAACTTTAAGGAAATATTAATATTTTATCTCAAATCCTCATGAACAGGACATCTCACAGCTGTAGACATGATGTGTTCTAATATTTATCTCCACGTATTTTATAAAAATCTATATTTCCTTAAACTTTAATGATAGATTTTTCTTCCTGAGTGAGATGTGATGAAAGTAGATGGTTAGCTGTGGTAGAAAATCTTTATTATCAGTCAGAGCAGGAAAAATATTTTAGAAATTTAGAGGCAGAACATTTAAAATTAAAGCCACAAGCGGCGATAAAGGGCCCTCGCACCTGCGGCTAGAGGCGGGGCATATCCTCACCCGATCCCGTTGTCCTTTTCTTTTTGTCTAAGTCAGATGCACAGCCCCATCAAGTTTCAGGCAAAAGGTATGCATATATACCACAT
>JAQQZY010000011.1:24971781-24986207 GCA_030068375.1 Ostorhinchus rueppellii
CTATCTAGCGGTGCTTTGCCTGTGATGAGGCCGAATATAGTTCCAAATAAATATCTGCCCAGGTAATAGCCTCGTTCGATTCTGCATTATGATTTGTACTTGTTCTGAACACACGGCTCCCAAGATATATTTAGGAAAAAATTTAGATGTCTCAGTCACTTTATTTCTTAGGACATGCTAACTGACACCTTTGGTTAACAGCAACTGTGCTAAGCTAAAGCTAAAAGTGCTGCTCCCAAAGCAGGACAATGCCTGGACTAATTCTAACTGTTTTTTTTTTTTGTTTTTTTTTTCACTGTTCTAATTCTGGGGGTGACCGAGACTTACGTAACTTATGTTTGGGTGTCTTATTCCTTTAATGGTAGTGAAGGGATTTAACAGTATTGACAGGTTACTGAATGAAATGAGCCATTCCATTAATTGAAGTCAACGAAATAAATAACCTAGTCATTTATAGATAATTCAGGAAGATGTTTTGATTGTTAATGCATGTATTTTATGTCTGCTATTTGTAAAGATCTAGCTCAGGATGGCTCACCTGCAGTAGTTGTGGCTGCCCAAACCTCCCTCTCCGTTGGGGTATTTGAGCGTGTTGTATGGGTGCTGGAAGGTCTCATTCCAAAAGAGGCAGGGCTTGCCACCATGCAGGCTGGTCTGGTTCTGGAAACCCCTGTAGTCCTCTCCATTGGCAGTATAACACTCTAGAAAAGAGAAATGTGATGGAGAAAGTCAGAGAAATGAAGCTAAATCAAAATGTGGTGCCTTTAATAAGGGATTAGGCGTCTATTAAGATGGAAATCAAACGCTTGGCAGGAGATTTTAAGCAGGCATGTAAAAATTCAGCCACATGTGTGACCTGCTTTATTGAGAATCTGGGCTCAGTGAAGTGTTCATGTACTATTAAAATGTTTTAATGTATTTGGAATGATCATAGACGATAGGTTTTGAAATAATTGTGTTCTTTGCCTGAGCTAATTTCATGTTAGCTTCCAGCCAAGTGTGTTAAACCAAGATCAATCAAAGTATTGTTTCAATTAATGTCAACACACAAGTATTGGAGAAAAAAAAAGCCCCAAAGATATACAGTGAAAGCAAACATAGCTTGAATTTCCAGGAAGTGTATGACAACCATATGGCTGAGTGAGAAAGAGAGAGAGCAGGGTTCCCAAGGCAAAACAATGGCCGTGCAAGGCTTTTCTTCCCCGAGAGAGGGAATCCAAATAAACAATAGCTGATGGGAGTGTGATGATGAGCCATCACCGCTCATTGCATTGAGAGCCTCAGGAGGGGGGTTAGCTTGCGGCAAAAGACTTTTAACAGCTACAAGTGAATACTTCTTTTGATTGTATTATGATGTGAAATATTAATGTATATGAAAGCTGTGGTTACGTATGCAGCAGGTGTTTATAATTCATACAGCTGCTGACAAAAGTGGATACGCCTTCATTTGATCCAGCAGGGTTAAAAATGTACTTTCCACTTCATGTATTTGGCATTTAGCAAATGCAAAACATAAAAGGATAAAACACAAAGCAACACTTTGATGAGTCTGAAAATATAAACAACTAACACTTTCTAGGGCTAAAATATCTGCTTCTCAAAATGTCAAGCAGGAAGACAAGGAACTTACACAACAATTTCACATCATCTCCGTCAATCAAACATTAACAAGGAAAAAAACAATGCTCGCTTGTTTGGCTCATCTCCACGGGGTCTTGTTGCTATGTACGCGGTTAGCCAATGACCAGCCCCTTTCATCAAGTCAAGCTGTCTGGGCTGAGTATGAGCTAATGCATTGCAATATGACAGTCATTATACCCCTCGGTGAGCCAGCTGTGCTCCAACACTCCGTCTCATTCTCTTTGAATCAAAGGTTTCCCAACTTCCTCATCTTATCATCTGTTCTCTCCTCTACTCTCTTTGGCTCTTTTCGTCTGAGCTTTACTCTCCTCTTCTGTCATATTCTTTCAACTCATATACAAACAAACATCTCTTTGGGGATCACTTACCCTCACAGCCTTTTAATGCACCTTGTGTAGTCTGTTGCCAGAGTCCATCCGTAGATGGCAACTGGTTCAAAATAGTTCTACTTGAGGGAAAATAAAGTCTGAGTTGAAACTTCCATGTGCTGATTATGTAAGATTTAGATGCAAAAGTTTATCATGCGTGATAGTTTGATTGGGAACCTTACCATGAAGCCTCCGCACCCACCACAAAAGTGCTGCAAATACTTAATTTCAGAGTAAATCAGAAGCCTTAGCCATTCTCAGTTTGCTTGCCAAAGTTGCTTTTAATTAAAGGTCTTTTGGCTGTGTTGTTCAGTCAAGCTTATCAGCAATTCATCGTCTGGCTGACAGGAGTTCAACAGCAGCAAGGAGCCGTAGGGTGTCAGGTTTCTGCAATTATGATGCCACTCTATTGTCTGCAAATGGCTCCCCTCTCTCTTAGCAAATTAATACTGCCTTGGCATGCAAGGATATCAACCACCACATCGTAAATCCACCTGAGAGTGGCTGAGGCAGAACATGACTCCATAAAATTAGAAAAACAGCTTAATGGTGTTACAACAGGGGTCACGCTCTTACCACCCTTACTCAAGGGAGAGATGGGAGGGGTGGAGGAAACAAGTTATCGTCAGGCCGACATCCAGAGGACAGATGAGGTTATAAAACAATGCTCACTCTGCAGGTTTGATAGGTGCATGTACAAGCGGATGCACGTAATCATCTTGGGGCAATGTTTAACTTGGAGAAGACTTCAGAGAAATAGAGAGATTCTGATAAAGAGATCTGTGCCAGGTCATATGATTAAGATATGGATATGTAATTTATATTATGGTATATTTTGTTTTGGGAAAAGAAGGAACAGATGATGAATTTTCACTCTATTTACATTTTTCTAGATGTCGGCAGCCACAGCAACAGAAAGAAGAGAAGGAAACACTGCTATTGAGAGTTTGGCAGCAGCACAGGCACAATCATGAGTCACAGCTCCCCAAAAGCAATCATGACTGTTACTGCCCCAGTCAGAGAGGATAACATCAGGCAGGGACAGGGCAAGCGACTGCATCCCAAATGAGCTTACGTCCTTCAAATATCTTTTCCTTGAAAAGAGTGGGTATTAAAATGACTGAAGCTGGCTGTGTGCACTGTTGCTCAATGCACTGTATCAAGAAAAAAGAGCCAAATGACTTTGTAAATGTCTCCTCTCTTCTCCTCCGTCAGGAAACTTTACTCTGGAGTTTCAGGATGAAGCACTGCTTGTCTGCACATGGTCCGCCTAGAACGAGCCAATGCTGGCAATCATCCCGCCCTGCTGTGGCCAAGAGAGCTTTCCAAGACGAGATGGTAAATATGGCAGCATTTTGCCACCAGGATGGAGGGGAGGGGGTTATCCATGTGGTTTCAAAGCACCAATTGCTTGTGGTAGGATTGGGAAGTAGGAGATCTGTTAGGACTCAGAGATAAGTGAGGCCAACGTAAAGATGAATGGACCATTTAAGAGCCTTGTGGACGGCCACACATAAATCAAGCTAAGGAGAAAAGGTATATTTTAACTCTGAGCTCTGTAGATATGAACATTTTATCTTTGTCCTAGGTGAAAGGAAAGACTCATCTGCTGATTGGACCATCACCACTTCAGGCACACTCCCCCCCAAACATGCCCAGCCCCCTTCACCCGTACCCCACTACTTGTCACCAAGCAACTGTTGCACTCTCGTCACATGGGCCTGGGCTTTCTTGTGGTTTCATCATAGACCGTGATGAGAAACAGAACCACCACCGCATGAAAGATGGAGAGAAGGGGGGGTGGGGGGGTATGGGGTAGAGCCTCCTATAAAATACATGCAGATCTACAAATAGAAAAAGTCCGGGAAAGGGAAGAGTAGGGCTCGCCCTTGACCAAGCCCTGCGCTCACAAAATACAGCACCACCCCAGCATTGAGAGAGAAAAAAGGAAAAGAGCAGAGGATTTCTGAGACAGAGAGAGAGAGAGAGAGAGAGAGAGAGAGAGAGAGAGAGAGAGAGAGAGAGAGAGCTAATCACCCTGTTATTATATTTGTTGGGATTTGTGGCTAATGACTTCCACATTGCAACTTCAAATGCCCTGGATGGGGGGAAAAGAGAAAGGGAAACTGAAAGAGTATGGGGGTTTGGTCATGTGATCTCAAGAACACAAACAAACACAACAAACAAACATAAAGCTAACAAATGGTTTCCCTGAAATGCGTTGCCAGGTCACACAAGAGCACTTATTTGTTGTGTTTGCTACGATGGATGAAAAGCAGCGATAATTACAGACGACTGTTTCCTCACTGAGGGCTGACATAAAGAGCTTCCTTCCATCTTTATTATATGCTTCGAGCTCTGGGGACACCAAAACAGGCTTAGTGCATGAGCAATATTTCCACTATAATAAAATTACACAGAATGAGTCAATGACAGAGACATGCATAGACTATTATTGACTAAAATTCATTAATGATAACATGAAAAATGCCAAAATGTGGGAAGAGCCCACAGCATACAGAGAAGCCATCATCTATAAACAAATAGGACAGAAATGGCAGATTATTAATACACAATCTGTGACAATATGTTCCCACAGTACAGCGTCCTGGTAGCCATTACTGTTGTGGTGCTCATTAATGTCAGTGTAGTAAGAACAGAGGCCAGGGCCAGGCCAAACCAGGCCAGATGTAGTGGGTTATAGAGTTCTTTTCTTAAGTGGAGGGGGGACGCAGCTGGCTGCAGCAGAAGTCTGGTTCCCCTTTTCCCCAACAGCATCCATTTCCACATCAAAACCACATCAGACTTCAGAGGATCTGCTTCACATTTATTATCCAGGTTTCGCAGATAGTCACAGATTCATCAAGGCACTTTTAATGAAGTCGGATGTTACAGAGGAGAAGTCCGAGATTTCTCATGGGGGGCGGAGTTTCCGGATTTAATGGGCCTCACCTTACCTCCCTCCTTCTCTGATCTCTCCTCGCATTTAAGAGGTTTTATAAAGTGCCCTCATGCAAGAGGGTCAATGAAAGTACAAGAAATAAAGTAATGGCGCTTCCAAGTGATCAAAAGAGATGCCTTCAACCAGTTAAATCTTCAGACAATGAGTTCTCAGTGGGATTTTACAGTCACTCTTTTCATTTCATGCTTTTGTCATAGGTTGTAGCCCCCAGATAACCAGGCCATAAACCAAGGCCTCATTCACTCCTAAAATAGCCTTCATCACCACTATTCTTCCTGCAAAATCCTTCTGCTGCACCACCTCCTGAGTTCACTTCCACAGTAGCCACAGAGCCACAAAACTCCTTGCCAAAGTTGCTGGGTAGCACCTATAAAACATGGCCCCATTGCGTTCTGCTGCGGCCTCTATTATTTAGCTCCGTAATGGAAAGACTCTAATCTGCTGGAGTCAGTGGTGGGCTAAAAGCTTTGCCAGAAAAACCTCTGTTTGAAGTTTCTTGTCGCAAAAAAGGAAAGCATAAAAGGTTTTGTTGGAACAAGTTGTTCTCTGGCCCTCAATTTTAGTATTTTGCCTTGTGGGAGTCTAAGAAAATCAATCGGCAAATATGCCTGAGGAGATATAGAAAAAACACCTAAGCAGGATTTCCCACAGTGGCAGAGGATGAGATCTGAAAAAAATCCTGCACAGATGGACCAAGGTAGTTTTGGCAACATCAGTGGACAAGGATGGAATGAGGTGGGATGATTTTGAGTTTTGCTTGGCAGTCGTTCAGGCAGTGACTGATGGGCTGCAGACTCTAACAATGACGTAAAGGACATTCAGGGACTTGCTGAAACCCTTGGGGAAAAAAAAACTGTTGGCAAAACATTGACATCAGGGATCCGCCAGCTACCCTGACATGAGGGTGGATGGGGTGTCGCATTCAGTTACGCACCGCCCTCTGGCACCACCGTTTCCTCAAGTCATACTCAATATCTTCCAGAAAAAACAGGCCATACTTCCAAAGACAATCAGGAGCATCTTCACCTATAACACTGTCATTTTCCCTTTAAATTCATACATGCTAACACATCTCTACACCTATCTGGACAATAAGCAGACAGGGGTTACAGGGTTAAATAAATACAAGGGGAAATCTCTCACGTACTCAACACATGCCACTGAACCTGCTCTAAACCAACTCTGACACCAGAGTAAACAAGACGTGTACAGCCAGGAGAAAGCTGAGCCTGAGCGAGGATAGGATGGGAGGGAGGGAGGGAGGGAGGGATCAGAAATACAGAGGCAGAGATGGGCTGAGGGTGTTGACTGTAGAGGTGCACAATTAGAGGGTCTGGGATCGATCCATCCTAAATTAAACCGAACTGCAAATTAGAATAGAGCATTGAGTCTTTGGGAGGGATTGTGAAAGATCGAGTGACGGCAGGGGAAGAAAAACTAACCAGAAAAGAAAGACGGGAGCAAAGCGAAGAAGCAAACAGAGTGAAGCAGGGTGGGACAAAGAGTGTTTTTATGATCCCGCAGATTGTTAACCCAGGCTCTAATTTTCTCCCTCTTGTGCATGGCACCAATGAAGTGTACACTTCACATTTCCCCATGTTATAGACAGGGCCGACAAAGCCCAGGCTTGTAAAATTAACAGCAAACACAAGAGACAACATCTGCACCGGCAGGGGACTGAGTTTGAAGGTACAAATCTCATTCCAGAGAGGAGATCTGTGGTGCAGCTGCATACTGGGCCCCTTTAGCTGCAAACAAACAACTGACACGAAGCCTAGGAGAGAAAATATGTTTTGCTAATGCACATCTTCTGTGTGGAAAATAACACATCCTCATATGGGTTCCTCATTGCAAGAAGGTTTTGATAAGCAGAGGATCTACAGCTTGTGATACAAAACATGATGGCTCACTGTCGCTAATGGCCGTGTACGCCTGTATGGGGGTGTTTTGAACTTTCTCTCTTCTTATTGTTTTCCCTGTAAATGGATGGTAAAATGATCTCTCAGTCAACTTGTGCTGTCAGATGCCCTGATAAACACAAGCAGTGATAAAACATGCATTAATCTGCACTCCTACCCACATCATTCCAGCTCCTCTTTTTCTTCCCCTCACAAGCCAGCAGATGCACTTACAGTAAGAATGAAAGGGAGCAATTTTCATCAGCAGAGCAGCCGCAGTATTTTAAGATGGGTCCAATGTGGAGGGAAAGGAAGACGCACACTCTTTCACACACACATAAACATGCACACAGGCTCCTTTGTTCCCTCAGTGGTAGGGCCAGTGTCACTGTGGCGATGCCGTTCTCACCCACTCATCACTGCACTGTAGATATCACCCACTTAGTGTGTGTATAAGCTTACGTGAGTGTGAGTGCACATGTCTGTCAATCCCTTAACTCCTCTAACAATGGGCCAACCTCTCCAAGGCAGTAATCAATTTGTGGGAACATTATGTAAGCTGTGTGGCCAGTTGGTCCCCTTGAAGGCTTTGGCTCACCTCCTGTCCACTCTCTCACAAGATAAGTTTGATGTATGATGTTGCTCCACTGATGACGATTTCATTCAGACAAAACAACAGACCCCAGACGCGTATCTGTGCCTTTTGACCCGTATGCCAAGACACTTTAAGCTAACATCAAAGCTGAGTAGCACCTCACAGAGAGAAGAAGAGAAGGGCTGTCGCGAAACACACCTGTTTTCGATCGTCCTGTTTGTGTTCAGGTTAGCTGGTATCTGAGGAATGTAAATTATATGCGGTTTGGTTTAGGCTGAAGCTCTGTCAGTGCTGTTGCAGACGATGGTGTGCAACCATTACAGACCCCCCACCCCCTCCTAAACATACACACAGAAACCACCTCCTCTGTCTCTTCTCTCTCTCTCTCCCTCTCTCTCTCGCTCACTCGGTCCTGTGTGATTACAGGGTCCAGGGAAGATGAGGTCTGACTTGGATAAATAAAGGTCTCAGGTTGAAGGGAAGGAGTGAGGTGACCTGCCCCGCTAATGCAAAAAAAACAACAGAAAAAAAATCTGTGCTGCATAAGATCAAAAGCTAAGCTCTTGTTCCTGTTTATTCTTAACAGACATGATTATTAAAACAGGATGATGCATCATCTTTTTTCAGATGGAGAATCACATCAAGACAAGAGGCAAAGGAAGAGAGTCTAAGGATACGATAACCATTTTGTTTAGATAACACTGTCACGCTTCCTTGCTATTGGAAAGATTTTTTTTTAAGATTGCTCAGTGTCATTTTAGCAGATGTTTCCAACATCATCCTACTTTATATCCTGTTTTTTTTTTTTTAAATTTGTTTATAGCCTAGATAAACTAGTTCTTATTATTTCAAATGTAGAAACAAATATAATTTTGCACATTTAAAGCTGGACTACCCTTCAGTTTCAAGTAGTCGTTCAGACTGAAATGGGTATCTATAAAACATGCTTTAAAATATATTTTGTATTTTTTATCAAATTCATTAGATAGAGGAACTTATGTGAACATGTGTGGACTATTATTGTCATCAAATGTCGATTTTCAGTTATTTTGTCTTTTTCTGTCTTTCATTTGGGTGGTTTATTCTATGTTTGGTTTCTATCTGCCAATATATCAGATTTTACTTGATGCTCACATAAAAAATATTTTGTCACTGTATGAACTAGAAAAAACAAACACATGTGTGAATCTATCTGGATATCTTCAATAACCATTCCACTATGGTCAAGTGTCATGTCAGCAGGCGGATCTTGAGCTTCATAGGCAGCTTTGAGGCTCCCTTTCAGTAATTGTTCCCTTCAGAAATATAACAACATGGTTTCTGGAAATTGGGCTTAACTTGATCAAATGTCTGAGTGAGGCTGAAAGCCATGGGTTGTGATTAAATGTAACTAAAGCAGACTGATGGTGGATGTCCCCCCTTTGGGCAGTGCAGAGAATTAGATAGATGATGAGGTCAACAACAGAAAGAACAGTCAGGCATTTATGTTCAATACTAGGTAACTTTTACTTGCTCACTTGTTTGCAGTGGTGGATTAACAGACCCCATGTGTGCAGCGCAAACATGCATCCATCTGCATTCAATGAAAATCCAGCGTGCTGGTTTGGAGAGAGTGGCAAACACATTAGTGAAAAGGCCCCAGCCTGTTTGTTTTGTCTATCTTTGTAAACTGCAGATGGAGGCCTGATTGGCCTGTTCCCTCTGCATTTTTTTTTTGCCAGGTTTAGATTTTTTTTTTTTACCCTATAAATCCAGGAAGAGCAAATCTCCTTTCCTAAAGCGACATACCAGTTAAGATATTTCAACTTAATCTCATGTTACACTGAATCTCCTTATGCCTTTCACTGGCTTCAGAACAATCCCTAATCATAATCACCAGAGCACATTCATCTCATTTTTTAGACTGTTGTTTCCAAACCTTTTAAAATCCTTTTAAAGTCATTATTATCTTGCCTGAGTGACCTGGTCAGAGTGTGAATAAAGCAGACATTTTCAAATGTATCAAATCACAAAAGGTCCTCAGATAAACCGCGAAAGAACGTAGTTCCAAGGACACAATAACAACGGCACAATAGGCTGCTACAGAGGACCACAGCGTTCACCATTCAGACCCCTTTTAACCAGCCACGTCTCCAGTTCCTGATCTCGACTATGAAAGCGATCCTTTTTCACTGTGGTTTTTGCTGCTATGGGAAGAGCAGCAATACTGGGAACCAGATGGCTCTGGTAAAAGACAGGGGGCATCCCACTGGCCTCTGTGAGAAGGGGATCCATTACTGAGGATCTATTGAGGGCCAACAGATTCAGTTTCATGGCATCGGCCGAGTGTGACCACCCCTCTGATGGCGTTGGCGGAGGGCTGGTGCCACGTAGGCTGCTGCAGGTTCAGGCCATTTGTGTTCACCTCAGGGAGCTGCATTCACCTCTGATGCAGGACAGACAACTAAATCAGGGCCTCTCTACGACTTGGGTTTCATCCCTTTTGAGTTCAAGCCTCTTTCAAAGGCCCTCGCGATGCAATGGGATATCACTGGCTCCACGGCTTGAGGGACAATAGCTGTTTGTGCAAACGGTTGACAGAGATGTTCCTGTGCACTTGTAAAGTGGGGTCCATGAACTGCTTAAGCTCATCGTTGGAGTATCACTGGTCAACTTAATGGACATTTATTTCCATATTCTTTCAAAAAGTGACCACACAGAAGCAAGCTATCCGACCTCTGTTCGGCACTCTGATCCACTCCTCATTTCACTGTCATGGCCTCTTTGCTCTTCCCACTATTGGCTTTGTTCCTTTGTTTGCTGTCCACTTAGCTGAGCCCGCTCCCTTCACGTGTCCAAATGTTTGCTCTGTCCATTTAGCCATGTCCACTTGCTTGGCCTTGTCAAATCAGTCCTGTCTGTAGGCGTTTCCTGCGAGGAGAAAAGGCGACAATTTGCCTCTTCGGCCACAAACTGCCGCAGCTGGACACAAACCAGACCCTGGGGCTCAGCAGCAAAATTACTCTCCATTTATTTAAAGTGGTTGCCATTACTCTACCGCACTACGGCACAGACCTCAGTGGCCCCAGCCCAACCATAACTGCTGTATAAAAAGAACTAAAGTTCGCCGGACAGGTCATGTCTCACACAGTAGCAATTCAATATCCTCCCGTTATGTTCTTGGTTACGCTTCTCAAAACTCAGAATTGCATGTGACACCACAAAAATACATGGTTGCTTTGAAAGTCAGTCTGTGGAGATTTTTACAAAAACACCCAACCAATCACTGGCGAGATGTTTGGAACATGTTACATGTTTGAATCAAAGAAAGAATAACAACTAATTTACCTTAATCATACTATGTCAAAAGATTTATTAATAGTTTCTTCAAAAAGAGAAAGAGACAGGAAGCCAGAAGGGTTTTGAGCGTGTACCAAAACAAATCAAACCAAAAGTTTAATCATTCTCCTTGAAATGCAGAAACAATGTCCCAGCCAATGTGCACTTTTAGGGAATTGCAATACTGTATTTCCCTCTATCAACACGCCTAGAGCGGATGACATGCTATTTTTATTTCACATCATTATATAAATCCAATATGAGGCACAAAGATTTTTTTTGTGTTATGTTTTCATGCGTCAGCCATTTCTTCCCCAGGGCCTTAAAACCTCCTTTAAAAATCCATTCTCCAGGAATTAAATTGAGTTTTGATAATGAAAACAATTGCTTGCTTGAGAGTTAATATCATTCATAAAAAAAAACAAACAAACCTAGGACTCGATGGTATTTCATTACTGTTCTCTGACTATTTGATTTAACCCCCCCGCAGTGTGTTCCAGCTGATGGGCTGTGACTGAAAGAGAAAGCAGCAGAAAAACAGAAAGAATGTCATTCAGAGTTCAGTAGAGTGGTCTCCTCAAGCATACGTAAATGTCAAGGTACACAAAGATGCCAGAAATCAAAGCTTATGCATAATTGTATAAAAGCTGCACAGAAAGTGGAGGAAAGAGAACGCTTAGTTGACAGAAGAGAAACAAGTTACAGAACAATGTAGATAACTGGAGATAAAGAGAGTGGTGAAGGAATAAAAACTGATGTTGCATTGCTTTACAGAGCTCTGTCCAAAACCAACATGTCACAGCTCATTCAGAAAACTACTCTGACTGGTCTTGACTGACCTTTGAGAAGCAAAACCTCACACACCACTATTTTGACCACATGAGTGCACTCACCCACCTAAACATTGTTTATCTCTTTTGGGATTGACAGCTGTGTACAGCCGGCAGTGCATGCAGCGGCTTGACAGCTTAATTCCATGTTGTCACACGGGACCGCCTCCACCGATCAGGGACCTGAGTGACATACTCGAGCTTGCACCACTTTGTTTGGGGACGCCTCTTTCTCTCACCATTCTGTGCTTTACATGACTATCTCTTCGGTCACACTTCATCACCTCTGAGGGAGGCTACCCCCTGCACCACCATCACCACCACACATCCTGGAGATGGAACTAGCTTTTTGGGTCGTCTGACCAACTGCCGGAGCAGGTGGTGATTTGCACAAGGTGAGAGAAAAGTGAGAGAGCTGAATTCAGCAGAAGTTTAAAAAAGAGAAACAGGGAGAACAGGGGATGACGCAGGCAGAGGTACTTTGATCAAACAAATGTAGGCCTTTGAACACGACAGGACGAGAAGCACAGTGGCATGATAATAAGCATGATTATGTTTATAATAACTAGGTCTGTTTCTTCGTCTTAGTGGTTGGTGGTTTTGTGGGCGGTCCAATTCCTTGGCATACAGGGACAAGGGCGTCGCCCGCAAGTTGACCTTCACAGGGCACCACCCAGAGGTCAACAGGAAGTAAATGCAGCAGCCTGACATAGAAGCACACATTTTGGACCCGCAGATTTTTTTCTTTCAGCCGTTGGTGCCAACCATACGCTGCATACTGTACATTTGATTCAGTTTCAGCCAAGTAAATGAGTGAATTCTTCAAAACTTTGACCTGCTGTTACAAGTCAAGACACGCTGAGAATCCTGAGTCTTGCAAAAAGGAAAATGCTTTGCTCTATTTTCTTCCATTTCAGGCTTTCTACTTTATGTCTGGCCTTTGTATCAAGTGTAATTTACGCTGCCTCCTCATCTGTCACAAGATATCTGCGGTTGGATGGTGAGAGTTTTACTAAGGTGCAAGATGATCAATACACACCTACGGTCTACTTTATAATGCACTTTGGTACTTCACTGGCCAATGAAATGATTAATTGGTGCTAATAGGAAGCTTTGTGAATTATCAGTATTGGTAGAGGTCGGCGCTGGCAGTGGCTGGCTCGTACTAGGGTTCTGGAAAGTAACAGCTTTTATCTTTTCTTTTCTTTTCTATTTTTTTTTTTTTTTTTAGACAATTTGATTTTCAGGTTCATTTCCACTGATGCATTACTTTTGATCTGGGCACCTTTTAGTTTCATTCAAATGTTCAGTTTTCTAGTTTCTGTGTTTAGTGAAATATATTTTATTTGCAACTTACTTTGTGAGTTTGTCTTAAAATGTTGGGTTCCACTAGTGAAGGGGATTTTAACTATCATTTTTTTCCTGCTACAAACTATTGTTACTATATTGGCAATTAAAACTCTTCTATTAAATGAACAGCCCCTACTATTTGGGCAAAGCTACACAGGGTGATGTTTAGAATTTTTTCCCCCCAGTTTTTGATGCTATTATTATTATTATTTATTATTATTATTATTATTATTATTATTATTATTATGTATTAAATCAGAATCAAATGCATTTCTGTTGTCAAAAATTGTAAATACATTCAAAGACCTAAAGTTTCTTCTATTTTTATTCAGGTAACACTCAGCCGCCGCATATTCCAGTGTTCAAAGAGTGGAACTGCAAGCAAAGTGGCATTTTAGCACCGTTCTGCTATAAATCTATGGCCCATCCTGTTGTCGGTCACAGCTGAAGTGAATATGCTTTGTTGTTTTTTTTGTTTTGGGTGTTTTGTTGTCTTGCTAAAGTTAACCTCTTGGGGAATTCCATTGAAGATTTACGAGGGCTCCATATGGGTTGTGTGACTGATTCTGCATGGACACAACAAAAGTGGAGACAGACTGACTTGGTTTTATTGTTAAAACAACCAGGACAAACTGACTGATCCTGAATGTAACCTGTAAGACATTTAAAGTAGGGTTAAACACCACAATGCACAAAAGTTTGAAGAGGATGATGGTATTTGACGGCTTACTCATCATTTCGGTGACTGATGAGAGAACAGGCAGTAAAAGCAACCATGTGTCCCTGGTCGACTGTTCTACTCGTGATTGATGCTGACACTTTGCATGCCCTTGAATGAAAGGCAAGGGACCCATTATTGCAAAAGTCAGAAAAAGTGTGACGACTACAAAACTTATGTTTCTTCTAACATTGGACTTAATCCATTTATCCAAATAGTTTCAATGTGACATGTTGGAGTAGGTGTGGAGATATTGGCCAAAAGTACAACGGGAATAAATTTCACATGGCATAAGGCACCCAGAGGGATCAAAACATACATCTGAAACATCTCAGCAGCTGCTTCTCTTTTGAAATAGACAAAGTTATTCATGATAATCCGTAAACTAATGCACATGTTGTTATCCCTTGATACATGGAGCGGCGAAAACATCGAACACATTTCACAGTCTATGTTCACTTTCATTTTAGTAACAACTGTTGAAGGAAATGGTCCACAGAGCTGATGGGAACCAAGGAATCTGATAGTAATTCTTCACATCTCTAAATTAATCGATCAGACAAGCAATATTCAACGATATTTTGATAATCGTTTTAGAGGTTTTCAGCGTAACCCAGCAACCCAGCGTAGTGGCGCTGGGTTGCTGGAGACGTGGGGGCTCCCACTGATGGTCCTTGGTGTGCGTCAGTTGTGTTTCTCCGCACCGAAAAATAGTTCCCATACGAAATGAGCAAGACAAGCCCTTT
>JAQQZY010000011.1:24986307-25011427 GCA_030068375.1 Ostorhinchus rueppellii
CGCTCCAGCCGGGCTCCAACATTCTCCAAGTTGGTATCCGTTTTTTTGCAGAGTTCAAGAACCGAGTCCATTTTACAGTTCTGCTCCAACTGCGTGATAGTCTGAGTGTTGACCACCCCGGTCAGATAGTCGGCTTTCTCCCCCCACTGCTCCACGCACGCCTGAAGAACAGTTAGGCCCTGTATATATCTATATATACATATGTTCGATGCTCTGCGGATACTATGCAGCATTTTATATACTCATTCATGTGCCGAGTTACAAAATCATCAAACTCAATTATACAAGCCCTGGTCTGAGCTCTGTAAGGTTTACATCTAAAACAGGGTCTCACTGATGAATGAGCCTTTATGTACAAACAAAGTATGGATATATTTTACTTCTTTTATTTTATCCTATGGACCTAGTTTATGTGTCCTTAATAAAGTTTGAATGAATTTATATTTATAGAGATGGCTATCAGAATTAGTATCAGTTTGTCAGCCAGTATTTTCTCACCATAAAGGTGAAATATTTGCATAATGTAAAAAAAAAAAAAAAGCCATCGATTGTTGTTCCTACCTGAAGATTAGTTGTATTTTTGTTACTTCTGAGATGTCAATGTGATGGCTTATATCATATAAGTAATAACACAAAGACGGTGTCAGTGAAAACCAGTTTGTCATCTTTCTAAGCACAGTGGGACTTCACATGTATAGAGACCTGCTCTGTTTTTGGCCTTATGTTCTTCAGCTTTAGCTCGACAACACTGTGTTGAGGAACTGAGGGAGGAGATGCAGCAGTGCTTGTGTGTAGATCACAAAACACTTCTAATATTTGTTTTTATCCTGATTGTTTATTCTGCCACCAGTTGTTTCTCATCTGAATATTTGCTCTCTCTGTATATGTTTTTTTTCTGAGGGGCAGCAGAGTCAAGGCTAGTAAAGGATAAAAACAGTCTGTTAAAAAGGAGGCTCCTAAATAATACAGACTGTTGTGAAAAATGATTGGTTGACATTCAACTCTTAAAAATGACAGAGGGCAGCGGTGCCTCCTTCTTGTCCTGGAGTGACAGCTGTGATTGTTTTCCATCTCTCAGCTAAAGTCATCCATATTTACCTGGATCAGCAGTGTGTGGATATAAAACAGATGCACTACGGGGCAACAGGATCCAGGACTTCTCTGTTTTTGTGATGCTAAATTAAAAGGATGCTGAAGGATGAGAACTTCAACAACAGAGGTCAAGGCAAGTTTATATAAAATGCAAGGGCTGCGATCACCCTGATTATAGAGCAGAGGTTGCAATCAAGAAAAAACAAAAACCTTAAATGTTAAAATGAGTTCAACTTATATGAAATGTGTAATCTGGGCTTTTTCTGCGTGGGTTCTCTCCAGGTACTCCCACCCTCCAAAGACATGCATTTTAATAGGGTTAGCTGGTCAATCTAAATCCCCCATAGTTGTCCACCTGTGTGTCAACCCTATGATGAACTGGTGACATGTCCAGGTTGTAACCCACCTTCATATGTGGTAGCTGGGATAGACTCCAGCAATCCCACGACCCTGTACAGTCTGCAGGTTCATTATGTATTACAGGAGCGGTTTGTTTCCAGAATTTCCCAGGTTGGGATCAATAAAACCTACCTACCTACCTTTCTTAATAACTTGGGCATAAGCAGGGATGCTAAAATAGATCAGTTTAATAAAATATGAGAAACACTAAATGGAGAAAAGTATTCAGACCCTTTGAATTCAGGTGTTTCTTTTCAGACAGGTCTAGAAATACTCATGTTTATATTTCAAATCATTATGAACAGGATTTCTTACACACCATAATATTTTTGTCCATAAACATCAATGTTTCCTTTAAAAGTTTAATGAGAGATTTTTCTTCCTAAGCGAAATGTGAAGAAAGTAGATGGTTCGTTGTGGTAGAAAATTTTGTCAGAGCACGAAAAATAATTTAGAAATTTAGACGTAGACCATTTAAAACTAGAAAAGAAATCAGAGCGCGGACCTCTGCCAAGCCAGTGTTTGTCCTTTTTTTTTTTTTTTTTTTAAGGTAGTGTTTGTATTTTCCTCCACTAGATGGCACTGAATGACCTCGTATGCAGATCTGTGCAACCATGCCCCATCTCACAATGATAGAGAATCCTTTAAAAAAAACTCTTGGATCCAGACGGTGATCCGGATCGCCTCCAAAATTTAATCATCTCTTCTTTGACCCAGAGCGGACATATCCTGAAAATTTCACCAAAATCCATCCATAACTTTTTGAGTTGTGTTGCTAACAAACAAACCCACAAACCCTGGCAAAAACATAACCTCCTTGGTGGAGGAAATCGTACCCATGGATCAAAAACAAAATCAATGTGGAGAGAAATGAAGTAAAAACTGAGGCATTTTGAAAACAACGATAAATTAAACTAAACTAACCAATGCACTGATATTTATCATAATATAAAACTGTAGTAGGACATTTGTAATTGTTTTGTAGCCCAGACCCCTGTAAGAAAAACACCAGAATGCATCATGTCCCAATACTTTTGTCCACATAGTGTATAACCTGTATAATTTCAAGAGGAAAGACAGAAATATGGGCCTTTAAAGCAACTGCCGCAGTAAGATTGTGAATTATCACCATGGGAACTGATGGCAGATACTTGAACTTAATATATGAAATAGATAAAACCATATATGATCTAAACCAGTGTTCTGTTGGAAAAACTGCTGCGACCTGACCCCCTTGTTGCACAAAACAACAGCCTCGGGGCTAACAACCACATGGTGAAAAAGGCTAGTTTTAACCAGGATGCTGGTCATTCAGTGGGACAGGCTTGCTTGCTTCATGGTGTTTTCTTTTGTGTGGATAAAGTCAGGGCTCGCTTCTGTACATCCAAATGTTTCACCACAACAAGCCCACACCCCATTTGGAAATCATTCCTGAAACCAAAAGGACAGACAGTTGGAGGAATCTGTTGTTCGTGCACTCGTAGTTCTTAGACACACAGCAGTGGCTTTGTTAAATACTCTATTAAAGAACCTCCACAACATAAGTCTACCGATTCAGAGACATCAAAGAGAGAGACTTGAATAACCAGACAGCAAGGTTTACCATAACCCAACAAAGAGCTGATGATAGCATTAGAATAGCTGATGCACAAGGGCCTTAGAATCCTCACGTATTCAGTCTGCTCAGTTGAAATTCCCCAGCGTCGACAGCTGGAAGTCCTGCTCTAAATAACGTGTACAATTAACTGCAGTGTTCCTGTGCATGGACATGGTACTTTTGAGATAAACAACATAAATGTTTGCTGCTGAGAGACACAGCCCTAAACAAGCTGCTGTGAATCTGCGCTAAATGATGATTGTGTTTTAAAAAATGTAATCAGCACTTCCATTTAGTTCATCTGATTAAATTGGCCCCAATCCCAAATTTGAGATGTGCGAACTGACAGATGCAAAACAGTTATTACATAGTAATTTATTAATTTTGGCGAATGTCTTCTGAAGGGCAATTTACAGCTTTTCCAGAGCCATAGTACAATACTTTATAATTACAACATTTACAGGTGCAGTTTAGTTTCTTTTTACATGACGATGCCAATGAGCTTTGAAGGGAACACGGAATTAATGCATTGAATACAAATACAGACAAAGCAATGCTTTTCATTAGCCAATATTTAACTTGCTCATCAACTTGGCCTACAAGGATGCATTTGTCTTAATCAGTCAGTGAGCAGCATGACAGGCAGTTGTAATCTGCCAGCAAACATGACGGCTCATCATCACTTTGTGGCGGGAGAACTGACAGGCTTGCCAAATACAAACAAGCAAAAGCATCAAAAAACTGACACGCGTTATCGTCATCCACCGAAATATCAAAACTGCCACACCTATTATGGCATTCTTTGATAAATATACTGTATTTAACAGTCCTTGAACTGAAGAAAAGCAGACTTTAACCACAGACTAATGTTAACACCATGTGTGTGACAATGTGTGCATGGGTTACTGAAGCAGAATGGGACTTACTCTGGTCCCGAGGTTCATTCACATGTGGAGCAAAAGCAGTTTGTATTCAAACTTTGCACTCAGACTCATTTGTATTCCACAACACTCACTCTATAATAGAAAAGATAAAATATGCAAATTTAGGAACGTAGAGTGCTTGGAGATAGCAATTTGAAGGTTAAGATTGATTCAGCAATATCCACTATGTTTCTATATCCAGAAAAAAAGGGGAAGAAACATTTTGTGAACAAGAAATGAATTAATAAAAGGGGCCTGAAAAAGCCACACATAAAGAAAAGCCTCAACTTGACTGTCTCAAAGCACTCTTTCAACACAAGTGAACAAAAGGAGAGTTTGTGGAGCAATGATTTCAATAGGACCGGGGCCAGTGGGTTATTGAAAATCTCCAGCAGCAACAAAACCCTTAAATGCTGCTGAGGGCGACTTGTCTTGCACCTCGAATTTTTTTGGCAAAAAAAATCTCTCCCACCTGCGTCCATGCTCTATTTTTTATCCATTTACTTGTTTGCCAGAAAACGGCCTTAAAATGTACAATTGTTGGCCTTTTCCAGTTTTTCAACAAACCCTCAGGATATTTGAAGTTGGCATTATATGAGATTTTTTCAAACTCTCCTTTCTAATAGTAATGCTAAAAAGTAAATTCATAAAAACCTAAGTGTAATCCAGCTGATGCGAAATGAATTTGCTTGGATTTGAAAAACCGTGTTCAATAATTTATAGAGCCACTTCCAAATAATAAATAAACAAATGAATAAATAAACAAGCAGGCAAGCATCAAACATCAACAAACACATTTTTCCCAGTATTTTTTTTAGTATAAAGTCTCTGGTAATCCAGTGTCCAATTCAGTGATATTCTTGAAAAATAGTCTGATACAAGTTGTTTACCACGCTGTTATTTTTCCAAAAGAGTGTGGCTAAGGAGCAGTGTGAGGGTTCAGCAGGTCAGCTGACTCATGTGGCTTGCAGCTTCACAATTGTAATTGTCAAAGTTTGTGACACAAAGTCTGAAGTCTGGCAAAATATAAAGATTTAGATCCACCTTACAGTCCATTTTCATGTGAACACACACTCATTCTTGATCAGGAAGAAGGTTCCCCTTCCCCATCTTCCTGAGCCATATACTGTACTCACTCCTTTTGTTTCTCTCCCACCAGTGTCCCACAGTAAACTTCCTTCCAGCTATGAAAAAATACATTTTTTTTACTTTTTTAAAACTAGACTGTACTGTTGCCTCCCAAAGCTTAAGTTCTTTTGATGTGCTTTAGCATCCGTTTTGACATGCCTCCAGTGTTTACATGGGAGAAGCAGATGGACTGATCCAGCTCTGGTTCACATGGGTCCTTTCCAAACATGAACATTAAACTGAAGTGGTGGGACGGCATGGGGTCAGTGTAAAACGGACTTTGTCCTGACACAGTGTTTTGTGCTGTGTGTCCTGAACACACAGGGTCTGAAAAAAGGACCAGCGGTACAGACATCGGGCTAAAGCACGGTGGCGTTGTGGCCCTCCATCCTGGGCAGCCTGGTGTCCTGCACTGTCCCCATGGTGACCAGCAGAGGACGGCTGTCCTCAGACATACCTGACCTACTCAGGGACACTGAGGTGGGGATGGAGGCCCCCCTCTGGTGGGCAGCGGCGGAGGACAGGGAGGTGCCCTGTTGTGGGGGAGGAGCAGGGGGGTTGCTGTGTGTGGCGTCCAGTGGCAGACCCTGCTCCTGGTAGCCATAGCCGATGTTCCCACACGGGAAGCGTCTCAGTCTGTACAGGGGGACAGGGGGGAGAGCGGCTGAATCTAAAAGCAGGGGGGACTGGGCAGCAGGAGGGGGTGGTGGGGGTAGAAGGGGTCTGCACAAACCCTGCTGCTGCTGCTGATGGTGGAGCAGCTGCAGTTGGTGCTGTTGCTGGAGTTGATGCTGGAACTGCTTGTGCGGGTGCTGCAGACCCAGGGCTCCAGCCACCTCTGCCACAGTCCGGCCCACATGCTCCTGTCCCTCACCGGGCACCCTGCCAGCGCTCCCCCCTGCTCCTCCCACCCCTCCTTGCCTCTGCTGTTGCTGCTGCTGCTGCTGCTTTCTCTGCTGCTGCTGCAGGAACCAGGAGCCATACGTGGGGTTCCACAGACTGGTGCTCTTCCCACCGTGACCCTCTTTCTCTGGTGGGTGGCCCTGGGTGAAGGCCAGGTTAATGTGGCCCCCTTCTGGGTTGGGCTGGGTGGAGACATGGGGTCCCTTGGCAGTGAGTGTAGATGCGGCTGTGGAGGTGGCTGTGTTGGTGGTTGTCATGGTGATGGTGGTCTGAGTATGAGGCTGCTGGTGCTGGTGGCATGGCTGCAGCGGAGCTGAAGTCTGTGCTTTGGCCTCTGATGCTGTGCTCGTGACGACAGTGTGCTCCCCTCCCCTCCGGTTCTCCTCTGCAGGGTAGGACGGGGGTGGCTGCGCACCCTCCCTTTCAGGCACCTGGGCATTCACCAGCAAAGTTGGAGCTGACTGGTCATCAGGGCGCATGGGCACACGCTCCTCTTCCTCCGGGACAGGTCCATACTCTATAGGCAGTGGCATGGTCACCACATCTGGATCCTACAAAATTGAAAATGTCAGGACAGGTTAGATTTGCACAGTCAGCTGTACTGACTTGTTCATACAGTGTTAGGAGCTTCTGAACTACTGTTAAACTAATGAACTAAATGAGTAGTTGAATTCACCAAAATATTCATATTTGTATGAGGATTCTACTTTTTTATTGAGTCATTTTTGTGATTGGTCCATATGAGGAAATGAATAATTTGTGTATGTTTCCATTGCTTCTCTGCTGTAAATGAACATGCTTTAATTTGTCCATCCTTTTTACTGTCATTATCACCATCAAGAAAAAAATATAAAAATTTTAGATCATGACATTGTACATGTCAGATATAACAGAAGTACAACAAAAGGTCTTTTTTTCAGTACATTTTAAGGCTTATTCAGGTCATTATCAAACAGCACCCACTGTTGGGTAGTATCTGCTCTAAAGACAGTCATTTTAGACAAGTGTCCTATATTTTAATCCAGTGTTTTGGTTGATTCAAATAGCATCAAGTGCACCCTGAAGTCATTTTCAGGCAGTGTTGAATAATAGTGTCAGCTTGTGCCCTGAAAATTACATGTTTCTAAAGTGTTGCGATAGTTGCTAAACCATTAAAGTGCTCTCTGAAGCAGGCTTTTTGAGGTGGCTGCCATGTAGCACCCAATATTATGTGATGTGAAAGTGGTGATTTTGGCCTAGTATTTGTTTTTTTTGTTTTTTTAAATTTTTTTTTTTAAGTTTCAGGTGATCACAATGGCGATGGAGGAGTTTAAAGGCTGTACTAATTTTTGGACGGGTCAGTTTCTTTGCTACTTTCAGGTGGTCAACTTAAATATTTGTTTTTTTTTACTGTTCTAAGGTGCTGTCATATTTGACCTCAGTTCGAATGCTTTCAAAAGTAAACTTGAATGAGCGTTGAAGTATTCTTTTGAAGTAGTTTAACTTAAAGCGGCAGCACTTGATAGTTTTAGTGTCATTGGGGAAAAATTCCATAATTACCTTTCAGCCTATTATAATTCAAGTGGCCTGAGGGGACATGAAGCATCCACTCTTCACCTGTGTTTTGAGATTGCAGAAAGTCTTCCCTCTGACACTAACATTGTGTCTAATCATAGATTTTCAAACAGGTATGAGGGTTAATAAAGGCATGATTGACAGTTTTAATTACCAGTCAGTGATCAGAATCCGTCAACTTGGAGGCGATTGTATGGCTGAACTTTATATCTTGACATAGAAACTTCACAGTCTGAACTGGCATCAGGTTCATTTTTTATTTAACCTTTTGATTTGATGTGAGATGAGAAAGCTGCACAAGAAAGGTGTGATTTTTTTTTTCCCCTCCTGATTTGGGTTCTTGCAGCTTTAATAATGCCATCTCTCTAGGGTGGATTTACTATTATTCAACTGCTTCCAGTGTGACATACTTGAAGTTTCCTAACTCCTGGATTCATGCAACAGACAGAATTGAGTTTCCTGTTGAATTACCTGTAAGCAGTAATCAATTCTCTCCAGGATAGTTGAGAAGTTAGGTCTGTCCTCAGGCTGATGTTGCCAGCTCTGCGTCATTATACGGTACCTAAATAGAGACACATGCATGAATACACAAGGAACAAAATCCATCTTTAACGAGTTTCTTATCAATCGTATAATCACATACACACTAGATGAGAAAAATACTGAGGACCAGCGGCATCTCCCCTGGTAATTTAAAATAGCCAGAATGATCACTTCCAGGCAAAAAAAAAAAAAAAAAAGTTGTCATATTATTTTTGAATGCTTCAGGCAGAATTCGAGTGTAGCCTCCCACCAGTGACTGATTGTATTTAATGGTGTTTTAGAAAGCAAGAGCAACTAACAGTGAAGTTAAATAGCAAGATATGACTTTAATTGCTGAGCTGATTCCAACTGTATTTGTTGCTTTCAGTCGTCTTTGTGTGGCTTGTTGCGAAGCCGTATCACAACTTCAAATTAATTAAACACCACAAGGTTATATTTATTTTTCAAAAGAAAAAAAAAATACACATTTTCAGAGAACTGGCGAGCCAGGTGGTAAAGTGATAGCAGTAGTAATCTGCAAAGCTGTGGCCAACAGGTGTGAAGGATAAAGCAGCGCTATCACAGAGAGGCCAAAGTGTGTTGCCAATGAAAATATACA
Source organism: Ostorhinchus rueppellii (assembly GCA_030068375.1). Taxonomy (NCBI): domain Eukaryota; kingdom Metazoa; phylum Chordata; class Actinopteri; order Kurtiformes; family Apogonidae; genus Ostorhinchus; species Ostorhinchus rueppellii. The sequence goes on from JAQQZY010000011.1 coordinate 24,995,045, forward strand.
GAGAAAAATGCTTGTGTGCTTTGCCCATGTATGTTTTATAAAAGGGATGACATGAGGGGTGATATCTGAGAAGCTGAATACAAAATGCAGTGTGATTTGGAAATGATTTTTAAGCTCCCTATCAGCTCCCGGTGCCTTTTTCCAGATTGGGAGGCAAACATGAAAGAAAATGTAACTGTGACTTCCATACTGAAAGCACTGAGAGCAATCTGCTGTTACATTTTTTTTTTTTTGACGCCTTCTAGGGCACAACTCGTTTATGTGTCAATATCAGTGAATCATCAGAGCCTTTCATGTGCGCCTCTGTGTCCGTGGGCTCACACGTTCTCTATATGCATGAGCATCCTCCCTTCTTGTTTATATAGTACGGCTGCATAATTAGCCCTCCTGGGATCACATCCATTCTTTTTTGCGGTCATAGAGCACATATAGTTAATGCCTTCATCCAGTGTATGTGTGTGTGTGTGTGCGCATCTGTACTTACACTGGTCCTGGGCAGTTTTTGGGTGGGTCCATCCTTCCCCCATTGGTTACAAACTCCAGCACTTCTTGGTTGCTGCGACTTGGATATGGCATGTAGCCCAGTGAGAAGATCTCCCACAGCAATACCCCAAATGACCTTAGCGAGGCAGATGATTAGTGGAGAGATTAGTTACAGTGAGAGTGAGACACTAAGGACAATCCAGCCATAAATTATAAGCATCATCAGAGCAGAGGCTGTAAAGTAGAGGAGCAGAGGACACGAATGAGACGGAGACAAGACGAGGAATTAAAAAAACATATGGCTAGGGTTCAAAGGCGTTGAAGGACAGAAGCAAGAGAGTGGGTGTGAAATAAAGGAGGAGTCATAGGGAGTTAAATATGGAGTGTGACGGCCTCTCACCACGTGTCAGTTTTGGATGTGAAGATGCCCTCCATGAAGGCTTCAGGTGGCATCCACTTCACTGGCAGCATGGCACGCCCACCCTTCCTATAATAACTGGCCCTGCACAGAAAAACACATGAACATAGATCATATTAACAGCAGGGTGTGACCTACAGGTGGAGCTCCTCCTAATAACACACAACCTGTTTTCTGGAAGAATGACAACAAGCTATTTTTACCATGTGAACACTGATATTTGAAAACACTTCATAAATGTATCTGTCATCTCCACATACATTATTCAGCAACAGACATTAAAAGAAGGATGCTGAGAAAACAGATAGTGTGATTCGATTTCAGTTTCATTTCCATATACACCCAAGGAAAAGCACCGTTTGTTTTCCAAGCCAGGAGTCATTATAGTATTATATAAAGCTTCGATTTTCCTTCTTGCCTTTCTATAACGGAACGTGAATGATTTTTATTGAACATATTTAAGTGTACTACGGTATCATTGAAGTAAACAACATCTGTCTTTCCACACCTCAGTGGTGCAGGAAAAAGGGGAAACTTCATCTACTTTTCTATTCATATTATCATGTCATTAAAAGGAAAAATGTTAAATAACACCTAAATCAAATGCTGGTAGGCATATTGGGTTAGGGTTAGGTAACAGGTCTGTAATAAGGGGGTAATATTTCCAGTAATGAAGGCTAAAAACTAAAGGTTAACTTGACTTATTATCCCCGTAGGGACATTTGGTCTCGTGTTACCATTTTACCCATCCTAATACATACACACTGTACCTACACATGTAGCACACACACACACACACACACACACACACACACACTAGGAGCTGTGAGCTGCCACTGAAGACGCACGGGGACCATTTTCCAGATCTTCATCAGCACCATGGTCAGAGACACTAATGGGGAAATTACCCTGTATGTTTTTTTTTCCCCAAATATTAAGATATAATAGCATGACATTGGATAATGGTAGTTACTCTGTTATGATGCTGAAATAAGTTATTTATATATTCATAATTTTCATAATTTTATTGACTTTTGTTTCAAGGCAGTACTACACAAATGGTATGTTAAATGCTGGGACTTATGGTACGTTCCAAAGTGCTGGGAAGTTCTGAAACCCAATTAGGTCAAATGCATTGGAACGCCTGACGAAGCCCGAGGTGCAAGTTGTGAAGCAGGGCCAGATCGAAATAACCGTGATCTACAATGCGACGTCAACACAACAATGGCGGTCCATAGTGCACAAGTTCGCAATGAAAAAACAAACCTTCACCATGTATAATTAGCTCATCCATCATTTTCCCTCTTCCATCTCATTTGCGTATATGAGAACACTGTACTGTCGACAGTATGGATTGTATGGAATGCTTCGAGATGGAAAGCCTTCTACCTCCCAGCACTTTGGAATGCGCCATTACCACTACTATTACTACGTCGTATTAATACATGGTTCTGTAACTTTACTATCCCAGTGTTATTACTGATGTGTGATGCAACCCAAGGGCATTAGAGCTGTTTTGTATGTCATTTCTGATCGTCCAAAAGGCACGACATGCTAAATAAAAGTGCTCGATGACAAGCTTTCTATGAAAATCTTCTGCACTATCACCATGACAACAGCACTGCCTTCAAAAGCAGAGTGGAGGAGGAGGAAGAAGAAAAATTCTCACAACTAACAATTAATTGTGTTTGATCCCATCGCATCATTTCAGGCTTTCTAACACGTTTGTGCGAGAGATGCTCAAAGAACTCCTTATCTTGCTAAGAGAAGATTTTTTTTGCAGGCCAAGCCCCGTCTGAGTCATTTTTAATGCTGCCCTGCTCTTCGCATTGGTTGAGAAATTATCTGATGGTCGGTTTATGTGATTGTTGGTGCTGATAGAGGGCGCCGCCTGGTTCGTCTCGCCCCGCTCCAGGCGCACGGCGACGAGGACAGACGTGGACTCGGCTCTGCTCTGTTTCTCCGTCCATCATGATATCTGTCCATACGCAAAAATGGGTATGCATCAAGATGTGAGTTGAGTGGTGTCAGCTGCGTTTGACTGCGGTAAAACATCACTTGGCATCATCCTCCGTTGCAGAGGCATAAATCTGTTTGCCCCTGGTGATTTTGTCATAAAAATGACACTTTATTCCCACATCACTTGTTTGTAAACATGGTAAGTGTTCCATAATAAATAGGACTGTAATAGCCTGTGGACACCGGTTTGGGACTGGAAAGGTGCCAGTTCAATTCCCTCGGCCTGTTGGGTAAGAAGAAAACTGGCACTAGATTTCACTTTCTCTGCCTTCAAAAAATAGACAAGTTAAGTGAAGCACCAACTACTCTTCTGAGGCTTCACATGGCTGCACAGGAAATGACTGTAATTACAGTGGGCAGCTCCCAGGTGTGAATGTGAAGCGGCTGTGAGAAGATCATTGTACGCAGTTGGACACATAAAAGGTGAAAAAAGAAGAAGAAAAACATTGAAAAGAGGCAGGCAAAGAACCTTTCTAGAATAAATATACCAGGCACTGATACAATAAGGGCCAAACTAAAGAAGACTGAGTAATGCTTTCTGCAGCCCAGATTCTGAAGGTCCACAGATGGTAGTGTTATGGTTTGAGCAACTACCAAAAACAAGATGAATCTGGTGAACGGGAACTGAAAATAAAAAATGTACATTTGACATGACATAAATAACACAAAGGCGGAGCGTGTAATTCAGAACAAACTCAAGGCATGTCACATCACTCTACTCTGTGCTCCTGGAGGAATTCTGCCCCAAAATTCATATGAGGGAAAAAAAAAACAGATAAAAAAAAAATGCTAGAATGGTGGCATGTGTGTTGTGGATCAGTCCTAGCTACATTATCTTTTTTCCTATTTACAGAGCCAGGGCTGTATGCACACAGAACCGGCAGAATTTGACAAAAGTGCATTGGATTAGAATGGCTACTCCATGGAGAGGATGAGTAAAGATGGTCAAAACCGATCAATGCTGCCATATTTGCATTGAAAGAAATGTCTTTTATTCTATAATTCAGTCTTGGGTGTTAAAAGAATAATGATAGACTGCAATCAGAGTGCGACAGTGAGTAGAGATGAATATAGATGCCCTCCTGTCAGGTAACACGGCTAAAGGGGGAAATATATACTTAGAAAAGTACTGGCATAAGATGTTAGCTGTTGGAGGAAAATTACACATGATCAATGAAGCAGAGAAAACAATCACAAGGCGAGTCTATTTGCCTGACAGACTAGTTAAAAAAAAACAGTGCAGAGCATCCATACAGATGCATGCTCATCACCTTAGTCCAACACTTAGAATAACACCATCGATCCAGTGATGGCAATCAGTTACCGCCCTCATTTTAGGTCCCACAATTAGAGGTTTGAATCCCGAACCCATTCTCTCTGCTGTGGCCCTCTCACTCAGGATCCCTCTAATTTTGCTGTCTATCTGAGAAGGACAAATTGAGGGAAGCAGACAAAAGCTGAAATGAGATCAAATGGCTGTGGCTATGGGCGCTTAGTGGGTCCAGTATTTGCCGCTTTGAAAAGGGAGAAAAGATTTCCACAGTAAGAATGTGCCAAGATCAAAGCTAACAAACTGTTATTTTTTCTTGTAGTTTACTGACAGTGGCTGCGCTTTATGACCTCAGCCAGTGAAATACAACTTTCCCGAACATGGCCTGAACACAACAGACTTCTTTTGTGCATTGCAATTCAGGGGTTTAATCTAACCATTAGAAAATCCCAAACTATTTTGAAAAGATTGAGGGATGGTGGAGTTAACGCATAAGGCTGATAATCCCTTTATCAGGGGATCGACCTCTTTTTTTTTTTTTTTTTTTTTTAGCATAGGGTTTATGGATGTATTTATTACGTCTGCTAACACCACCAACACGGCCTAAAAGCTGAGCCGCAGATTAGGAAGGCTTAAATACAGTCCCAGGAAATCTATAGCGCAAAATGAGGCGTTTTATATGTTTCGGTGTTTTGTGTGTCTGTTCCTGTGTGAGGAAGAGAGAAGGCAAGAAAAACAAGTGGGAAGAGACAAAGGCACACCGAGTAGACTGTGTTGAAGAGAAAGAAAATGAGCCTTGGGACTTGGTGACTGCTTTGTGTGTGCGTTTATATACGTATGTATGTAAATGAAAATAAATAATCTAATAAATAAAATATAGATTTTTTCACTTATCACACAGAATCTAATGTAAAGCAAAATACAGATGCTCTGTTGAAAGTACAGTGTGTTTCTTTTCATAATAGTGGTGCAGGATAACCACTGTCAGCTATTGTTTATCCAGCGTTTTATTTACTACGGACTCACCAAGGTGTAGGGATACACGAGAGACTACATGAGATGTTTGTTTGTGTAGTAATCCACACACTAAAGTGTACAAGTATGCCCATGGCTGCTGATGTAGAATATATAACGCTGTCATGAAGCCTAGTGGCTGCTACACCCATCCCCTGTGATGTCCTCAGAAACACTCAGTCACATGGTGCTTTTTACATAGCAGAAGGACCACATCATGAAACAGCAGAGCAGCATTGTGTGCAAAGTAACTACCCTTGATGATGAGCAAAGAAAAAAACAATAATAATAAAAGCTAAAAAAAAAAATTCCCCGTGTAGGCACCACAGCTCCAGGCTGGGAGATAAAAACAAAATCATAGTGAGTCACCTGAAAAGCTGACATCAGCAATTAAATCAAGCGCTCCTAATGTGGCTCCCTAGGGGGACTGTGCAACAGCTTTCTCCGGATGCTCTGCCAGTGACTTTGCTCTTGTGTGACTTTCCATCGGGTGATTTGAAAGCGCTGCATTGGTACAGCAGCATGTTGTGACACATTTCCCTTGCTCTAATTTCTTACCAGATGAAAGGCTTGGGAGATTTCCCTGCAGAATTGTGCATTCATTTAACCGGTGTCACGTGAATGTGTGGTAGCTATATTAAAAAAAGTTTGAGCTAAGAATAATGAAGCTCCACCGGGGCTACAGATGAGCTTGTATAGATTAAGAGGAGGCATCAGCGCGACAGTGTTATGAAGAATAAACACTCCGCTACAGCTGAGCTTCAATAACGCAACTGCCACCACACTTATGATCAGGCAGAAGAATGACTACTACAAAAAGTAGACATCGTTAAAACACCAGTTTCAATCTGATCATGGGTTTAATATTTATGGAAAGCACTGTCTATATTGTACTGTAATGATGCCATCTTACAGTATAGTAATGATTATTTTCACCGTTGGTTATTTGCTGAAATTTCTGTTAATGGTGAACATCGTCGATTAGTATTTCCAACACCTTGTTTGGTTCACATGCCATAAAAATATTCAATTTAATGCCTCAAAGGAGAAAAGATACCAAAAAATATTCACATTTAACAGAGAGAATAGTGTTTTTTCTTTGTTTAAAACTCACTCAAACCACTGAATCAATTATTCAAGTTGTTGTTTAATTTAATAGCTGTCAAATACTAGATTATTATTTTTTTTGTTGTTTGTTGTTGAAGCTCTAATCATTTAGAGTTGTAGAAACAGAAAGCACGCCCAATTTAAATTTAATATCTTTACATATTAGGACGGGGGATACTTGCCCTCTTTTTACACATTACTTCTCCATTTTGGCTGGATTTTTGTTATAAATAATGAATAATAACACAGAGCTTAGACTTAAATAGTACTAGAAGCTGCCAAGAACCAGATATTTTTTCAATATAATGTTCTGATCAACAATTCAGAGAGGGTGTACTTTCTTGTTCTCGTGTCAGTGTCTTTTTGCTGAACTGCTGACTTTGAATCGTACCTGTAAATATCCCGAGCCATCCCAAAGTCTCCGATCTTGGCCACGCGACCCGATCCTTTGCAGGTCAGTAAACAATTCCGGGCTGCGATGTCCCTGTAAATGAAGAGAAGACATACAGACTGTCAGCTCAATCCAAAGCTTCAACGAACTTGGTTTTCAATAAGCTCCTACCACAGTAGCTCTGAGTCATACATTATAATCAATGTCAGCATAATCTAGACCAGGGGTGTCCACAGTTTTTGCAAAGAGGGCCAGATTTGGTAAATGTATGGGGTCCGACCATTCAGCCTGACATTCTTTGAACCATTACAATTGAAAATCAACATGTAAATATGTAACTATATCACTACAGTTTGCTGTATCTGAGTTTATTAGTATTTGCTTTTATTTTGCTTTGTTTTGCTTTGCTATCTGCAGCTAGGTTGATATTGCAAATGAGAATCTCTTGTCACTTGCCTTATCAGGATAGATAAAGCTTAAAATAGTAATAAATTAAACGCAAATGAACTATTTTATGAAATCTGACTGAAGTTTTTTCAGAAACATGTATTTATTGATTTTGTTTTAACAATTTACATCAAAGTATTTGTTTGCCGTTAGCTTATCGTAATTAGCATGTTTCGTTTGATAGTGCCGCTTAATGTTGAATTCCCTGAAAACAGCCACAGTCTCTTGATAAATTAAGCACACGCAGTTGTTTCGTATGTCTGTGAAAAAATACTACGATTTCTACTTGTCCTGGAAGCGGTGCATTGTCAACTTTCAGTTACCATTTTAGAAATGGGCTAAAAATATACCACAGTGGTAAAAGTTCACATGTGGTCACACAGCGAGAGTGCAGCCACAGGTCTACTGCCACCCTCTGGTGACGGATGGCAGTAAAATTGCTTTTTTCTGTACGTGTGTATTCTTTACTGTGGGTAACTGTGCTGGTGGGCCACATATTATTGATTTTATCCCATAGACGCTTCGGGCCGGTAGAAGTTTAGAAACGGGCCAGATTTGGTCCGGGGGCCGGACTTTCGGTATGCCTTATCTAGACCAAAACAATACCAAAGTTTGAAATAATTTTCTGACTTTGGCATGAATGTTATTTTTCTGTTTATAGTGTCATTATTCTTAAGTTCTCCCTTTTGTTATGAATAACTATATAAGGGTCTTAGATGTACATCACATTGTCTTGAACATCTTTACTAAACAAACTTTAAAAGTACTACAGTATATGTAATATCTGTACCTTTAAATATTACAAGTGACCTAAAATTATCACCAGTGTTCAGAACAAAGAGCTCTGTAGTTGTGCCAAAGATGCCAATGTATTGAATTATAGAGATATGAACTGAATATATTCACACTCAAGCTCTAACAGTTTTATTTGAGCACAACAGTTTAAGTGTTTCTACTCCCTTTTTTTAATGGTATATCCCATAGCAATACAAATGTCCAATTCCATCTTTTTGGAAACATGATTCACATGATTACTCCTTTCTCTATTCAAATTAATGACATTCTTGTGGTTCAAACACGTTCCATACATGAAAGATTAAAAAAAAAAAAAAAAGTATATTATTTTTATACAAAAATCTGCATGTAACACAGTAAAAAGGACACAAAAATTGCACGCTACTTTTTTTCCTAATATATATAATTTTTTTCAATATTAAAATTTTTATATATACTGCCACACTCTGCTGGTCTCCCATAATGAGGAAAACTAAGAAAAGTAACAAAATGAGATGAGAACCTGTAAGAAACAAAGAAACAACTTCTAGGCTGCCTACATAGTCCACATGTGCAACATGTATGATGTGTGCAAGCAGCATCTGCGACACATTTCCTTTCATAGTTAACACACTGAACACAAGCAAGCTGGGTGACCTGTAAAATGCAATGCATCACTCAAGCAATAGGGGGGAGCTCTGAGTCAGGTACAGTCCGGGTGTCAAACCGGGTGATATTCACATCAACATGGCTACTGAAGAAGAATGTATTCTGGTGTTTGTTATATCAGATATTTTTTCGGGGAAATAATGTCATTCACAGCCGTCAGTAACATTTGACTGGAACTCACTCAGCCCGTGTCACTTTTTATTAATGAATGAATATCCTGTTTGACCCTTCAGTTTAAGAGCACAAAGAACACATAACGGGCCAGAATACATAATAATACAGACGGTGGTATGTCTGGCCTCTGAACTGCATCAGAGACAGAATCAGTGCGGGGAATTCCAATCTCTTGTTCAGCCTATGCAAGTTCTAGATGGGGAGAGACATTTCTAAATATCTGTCTCCAACTTGCTGACTCGAGTGGCTCGCTTTCTGCTGGAGACTCTGGTGAATCACCGTAATCATCTTCTCCTGTAAATACAACAACGTGTTAAATTAAACTACATCGCTTGTATATTGCACCCGCTGGTGACGTATGATATTGCATGCGTTCCTGCATCGTGGATCAAAAAAATGGACAACACATCTTGAGATGTAAGCACAGATCATATGGGCCAATGTGTCGCATGCGTTTGTGTCTGCGTGGCCTTGTGTTGACTATGAAATGACCCTTGGAGCCAAAGAAAGTGACAAAGTGATTAAAACTAGAAGCACTGTTGTTGTTTTCACCACTGGACGCATCTTTAACAGAATGGAGTTTGATCATGAAATCAGTGTTTCTTCTACATGAGTCAGTTTGTCATTTTTATTAAGTGATGTTATTATCTTTGTAAATTTGTAATTTATTGATCCGTGGTTCTGATTAAACTGTGACATTTCTGGCCTTGTTTGGACAAATTTAAACAGATCTTTAAGTGCAGTACTGACAACACAAACCATGTAGTATTGTAGTATAGTAATGGAGGTAATTAGTGGTTTTACTGCGGCTGTTTCCTGTCTAAAAACAGAGCTAAGCTAACAGAGCTATAATGTAAACTATCAGCTGACATGAAGATTATAAAACAGTGTTATTTTTATCAACTCTCAAAATATCCAACTATTGTATGAGTTTTAATTTGAAGAAGAAAACCTGATGCGACCATAGTACAGGTGTGTGTTTCCTTTATTCAGTGAGTGAACAGCCTGTGGACATATTAGTGTTAATTTCTTGGTAGTTTTTGTCATCTTAGTTGTGTTCTAGCATGCAACATCTGCTCTGTCATTGAGAGTTCATAATATCAATGCAACATTGACCAAAAGACAATGACTGACCTGTTCTTTACCAGTATGTACTGTACATATTTATCTGACATATGTGGACATCTTTAGTTATATGTGCTGAAACTTTGGATTCACACAACTTAGTTCTTTGGTGCTCTCCATATATTTACATGTATAACAGGACTTCATCCATGAAACTCCTACAGATACTCCTCAGTTAGTTGTAGAGTTCCATGTAACTACTCAGTTGCCTTGAGCAAAGCAGGTAAGGTGTATAGCTTTCTGCAGTTGAGTGCTTTTATGACTCTACCCACATGGTGCAACCAGAGAGAAAGTTGAAATAATACACAGAATTCATAGAGGAGAGTGGGCTAGATGAAAAAAGTCAGAAAAATTCATATTTGCACAGTAATGGGTTGGTTATTCTTTGAGAAACTACGACAGTTCACACAGCATGCTATGCTCCTGTCTGGGGAAAAAGAAAATAGAGCCCACACACTGTATTATGCTCCCAAGGCGATCCACTTTTTTAACATTCTTAGAAGTGACGTTGTGAGCACACTGCCACTCATCAGACTAAAGACAAGCGTGCACGAGGGCCAGGAAATATTCAGAATTTAACATCAAAATAACATCATGAGACACTGTACTCATGTCGGATCACAGGACAGGGCACAGCTGGGAAACCAGCAGCAGTACAAACCACACCAGGATCTGCATGTGTGTGTTTATGTGTGTGTGTGAGGCCAGCACCATACTGTTTTGATGTCTGTATTCTGATTAGGTTGGATGTGAAACGACACAATGAGGATAAAGTAATAGTTCAGACTGATTGAAACTGAGGGCTTTTTAAGAAACGACTACTGTGAACTTCATGCCCTGCTCCCACATGCCAGAAGGGTTTAACACTAGGACGCTTAGAATATTACAGTACAACATCAGCTTTGATATTAAATCACTTATTATTAAATAACAACAGCACAGTGTCCATGGCATGTTTGTTTTTTTTTTTAGTTTATTTCTTGAATATCGGCTCTGAGTTTGATTCAGACAGAAGTTGTTAAACGGAGTCATCAGACCATGCACAGATAATAGGAAATGCTTTTCATTAAGGTGCTTCTATTAAGTGACCCAGAGAAAAAGCCTATTAAAAATAGATGTAAAATTAAATGAGTGTTAATAAGGGTTTCATAGACAGATTGTAAGACATGCATTTACAAGAAATAGTTTAGTTTTTTTTGTGTCATTGTGCAACAACAAATTCCATAGTTACCTTTCAGCAAACTGCAATTGTGGAAATGTGGTAAAAATGAGGAAAAATAGAAGCTAGACTTCTGAAGCTACTCCTTGCCTGTTTTTTCCGGTGTTTTGAGGCAGGTAAGAGGGTTTGATATGTGATCACGAGCTGTATTTCCTGATTGCAAATGAAGTTCTGTAAGAAAGGACCTGGACAGGATCCTGCTGTGCTGCTTCACATTTTGACACAATCGCATCAAAGAGTGGCCTGACCTTTCCAATAACATGATGAATCAGCGTCAGGTCATCTGTATTTAGTCTTTAGAGTTGGACCAAGAGGAGAAAGTTGAAGAAGAAAGTTGTACATTTTCTTGCAGCTTTAACAGAATACAGACGGATTCAGAAGGAATCAGGAGTTTCATTTTGTTCAGAAGAACACAAAGACATTTGTAGAGAAACTAACTGATCTGTTAAAGTTATAAATAAATATGTCATTATACTTACACACATGGATGAAAATGTTGGTACCCCTCTGTTAATGAAAGAAAAACCTACAATGGTCACAGACGTGACTTGAACCTGACAAAAGTGATAATACAGTAAGTAAAAATTCCATGAAAATTAACAAATGAAAAGCAGACATTACTTTTGAATTGTGGTTCAACAGAATTATTTTAAAAACCAAACTCATGAAACAGGCCTGGACAAAAATGATGGTACCCCTGGAAAAGATTGAAAATAATGTGACCATAGGGACGTGTGTAACAAAGATGTGTCCTCTAATTAACACCACAGGTGTCTACAAACTGGTAATCAGTCAGTCGGCCTATTTAAAGGATGACAAGTAGTCACTGTGCTGTTTGGTGACATGGTGTTTACTACACTAAACATGGACCAGAGGAAGTGGAGGGAGACTTGTCTCAGGAGATTAGAAAGACCATCTCCAAGCAGGTGGATGTCCCTGTGACTACAGTTGCACATGTTATTCAGAAATGTAAGATCTATGGGACTGCAGCCAACCTCCCTGGGCATGACTGCAGGAGGAAACTTGAGACAGTTAATATGAATGAAACAAAAGAGCCCAGAACAACTTCTAAACACATTCATGGTCAACTCCAAGGTCAAGGTACATCAGTGTCAGATCGCACCATCCATCGCTGTTTGAGCCAAAGTGGACTTCATGAGCGACGACCAAAGAAGACACCACTGTTGGAAAATAAATAATAAAAAAGCCAAACTGCATGCTGACAAGCCACAAAGCTTCTGGGAGAATGTCCTATGGACAGACGACAAAACTGGAACTTTTTGACAAGGCACATCAGCTCTAAGAAGCATATCAAGAAAAGAACACTGTCCGTACTGTGAAACATGGAGGAGGTTCTAATATGTTCTGGGGCTGCTTTGCTCTATCTGGCACAAGGAGTCTTGAATGTGTGCAGGGAAATCTCAAGACTATCAAGGTATTCTAGAGAGAAATGTGCTGCCCAGCGTCAAAAAGCTTGGTCTCAGTCACAGGTCATGGGTCTTACAACAGGATAATGACCCAAAACAGACCGCTGAAAACACCCAAGAACAGCTAAGAGCAAAGCGTTGGACTATTCTAAAGTGGCCTTCTATGAGCCCTGATGTAAATCCTATTGAACAACTGTATAAGGAGCTGAAACATGCCATCTGGAGAAGGCACCCATGAAACCTGAGACTACTGGGGCAGTTTGCTCATGAGGAGTGGGCCAAAATACCTGCTGAGAGGTGCAGATGTGTCATTGATAGTTACAGAAATCATTTGATTGCAGTGATTGCCTCAACAGGTTGTGCAACAAAATACTGAATTAAGGGTACCGTCATTTTTGTCCAGGTCTGTTTCATGAGTTTGGCTTTTAAACTAATTCTGTTGAAGCACAATTCAAAAGCTATGTCTGACTTTCATTAGTTAATTTTCATAGAATTTTTATTTATTATCACTTTTGTCAGGTTCAAGTTATGTCTGTAACCATTGTGGGTTTTTCTTTCATTAACAGAGGGGTACCAACAATTTTGTCCATGTGTGTATATTATCATTTAATTAGCACATATTAACACTGCAGGAGCTGTAATCGTGGGAAAAAAAACAATTTGACAAAAGCCCATCTTCCTTCTGAAGCTCTCTATGTATACTCCTGTAAGATTACATAATAATGGAAAAGTGACAAGCAGAGCACTACTATTGCATCTGAAATCCCAACAGTGACCACTAATGAAAACCTGTCAGTCACTTAGTTAACCCTTCAACTTGTCTGAAAACACTTAGGAGTCACCACAATATTGCATCATGGGTTGGATATTCAGGAGCCCATAAATGTTCCACATCGAAGCTTTAACACATACTTTAATAACAGTTAACTATTGTTTTCGTCAGTGCTAATGCATGAATAAATGCTGACCCGTACTTCTACATGTATATACTTTTTCTACCTTAATGGACAAAATGCTTTCGGTGATAAAAAAGCCAAGCTGAGGATCACCAACCCCACAGTGAATGAGCAACCCACTCCATCTCCTGAGCCACAGCTGCCCACATTGTAGTTTACTTATTAACACATTTTGCTGTCTTCGTAGCTTCCTAATCTATAATGAGCACCATACGTGGTTCAAAGCTGTGAATCCAAAATTACACATAAACACAGTGTTTTAGCAGTGATGTGTCTAATGTGCTAATGGGTGAATTATGTGGTGGCTGTGGCGCAGGAGGTACAGTGAGTTGTCCACAAACTACAGGGTGGGCGGGTTGATCCACAGCACCTGTTTATTTGCCACTGTAAGCACTGTTTCTGGTCATAGAGGCTAATTCTATAGACACCTGCAGTCCATTAAGTAAAGGTTTTATTACACTGTAACCCATAAAGACCCACAGATCCACCAGTGAGCAAAATGATTTACTGATCTAAACCGTGCAATACCTGTTGATCTATTAATCCTGTCAATACGTGTAAATAATTGGTGTAAAATTCAGTTCGTCTATCAGACATGATGTTGAACGTGGAAACACCGTCATCTTCTACAACATTGATTCACCAGTAAAACCCATGGAGTTGGATCAGTGACAGTGGATGGGCACACTGGATTTATGTTCAGTTAATGATAGATTTTACTGAAAAAGTCACTTTTTCTGCCGTTTTCTCTATTCTCAACATAATAACCCTCAACTATCAATCAGAGCTATTATGAACATCTGCATAATAAGTGAATTAAATATAGAAAAATACCAGATTTTCACTGAAAAATGTAAAATACTGAACATAATACTAGAATAAATGGAGACAAATCACTTAAAAAGGTTAAAAATAGAGAAAGAAAAATCATTTGGTAAGTGCCACAAAAGTAGCACTGGGTTTTTATGGCTTAAAGGCACTTTTCACACTTTAAATTCAAAAGCTGCTAACTAAAATGAATATTAATCTTCAAAGATTAAATTTACTAAATCTTAAATACTCTAAGAAGATGGGTTGGAAACAAATGACAAACTTTCTTGTTAGCTGATGTTTTCAATATAGAAGATAAAGTATTATTCCATTTATATATTGGTTTCTTTTCTAAAAAAAATATATATTTACTACTGACTTGTATATCTTCCAGCTTAAGGAACCTGTAAAGTGAATGTCTTAAAATATGCAGACAGTGTTTTATAGTAGATCTGGTAGCTCTGAGACAAGCATTCCTTTGGAGCAAAACCCATTCTCTCATTAATTCTCACAATTTCACCCAAGATTGTATCTTACAAAGTACAGCCAAGCAGCATTTATGACTTATTTTCTCTTTAATAACCAGCTCAAACTTGGTAAAGTTTTACTACTTTAATTCTACAGTCATTTTACTTGTAGATCAGTGATATATTAAGAAGGAATTTATAAAGATTAGTAAGAATCCCAAAATATTAAATAAACGTTATTCGAAGAACCTTAACCTTATTGATATATACCAATATAGACATGATTAACTCTCATAATGTTCATTGTCATAGTATATTGTACAGTATTAACATGTCACATTATCTTATTACATTGTATTATGTTGTTATATTGTATCAAAACACATGTTATCATTATAAATATTTGATTATTACGTCACAATACAATTACTATATTGTTCCCCTATACACACACACACACGCCTGACTATCCTAAATTATTATTCACAATACACTATTAATATGTAACTGCTTTAGGTTGTTGTACACTGCATAAGTTTATTATTATTTTGTTTTGTTATGTATGTATGCTTTGTTTACATCTGTCTTTTGTCACCTGGTTTGTTGGTTTCTTCACTAATTTAAAAAAAAAAAAAAAGAGAAGAACCTTAATATAAAACATTATTGATATAGTTTTTGGGGGATGTATGACAACAGGAACATGGTCAGCTGCCAGGAATGGAAGACTGTGCTTATGAACTCTGCCATACTGTTCTTATTGTTTTGTTCTCAGTTCCATTCACACACAAGTCAAAGTTTCATTCCCACTCGACGCATCAAGGACAGTGATAACCACAAACCAGAGACTGGATACTCATAATAAAGCTTAGAGGGAAGGACTGGAGGAAATGTGCAGCGAAAGGCCTTCATCTGCCTTCTCAGTGACAGGACATAACATCCACGAGGAAAGTAGACGACAAACCCGCTCAGAGACGTAAGGAGCCGCGACAGAACAGGTGCAAATGGAACGGCATAGCGCTGTTTTAATAATTAATCTGTTAAAGATGAAAAGTCAACCTCTGTTTAGCATTCACAGTTGTACAGACGCCCTCTAATAAAGCCATAAGGACAACACTTGATTAATATGATCACAGAGGCCAAAGGATTCACATTTAAAGCCTCAAGTCCCGAAACATTGTTGGAGCATCAATGAACTCTGAAAAAAGATAATACTGAACGGAATTTAATTTCCACATTAATTTGTAAGAATGTCAGAGCTAGATTTGCTATTTTTAAAACGAGGGATGTAAATGTCATTCATCTAATCATGTGCTAATATATGTAAATTGTGTAAATTAAATGTTACTAAATATTGAAAGGAAGGCATGTGTATGAATATGTATGCATGTACATACAGCTTATATTTAGATACTCGATTTGTTGGTTTAGTAAAGATATAATGACCACATATGCATCCCTCAGTCTCAGATATATGGGAAGTATGTGCAGCAGTAAAAACACGGTCCAGGGAAAAAGCAGCTTCTATAAACCAAAGTGCTTATAATTATTATCGATCATTCATTTATCAGACAGGGGTAGTTGTTTGTTTACCTGCTTGACTAGTTTCAGCTACT
>JAQQZY010000011.1:25017397-25029674 GCA_030068375.1 Ostorhinchus rueppellii
ATGCAAATAATGCCCCCCCCCCCCCCCCCCCCAAAAAAAAACAAACTTAAGGACATTTTCATGATTTGAGGACACTAATAATCTTACGTTTTGTGTTTGTCAAAATTAATTGAGATCATCCTCCATGAATAGCAAAGCCACATGATTTTTAGCCTGATATACTGCCATTAAACATTACTGTGTTTTCAAATAACCAGATCCATACAATACATAGTTAGAAAAAACAGGATGTCCCAAAAAAAATATTTACACACTTTGAATATTTGTAAACTAGGTGTATGTTATAATGGTGTAATTTTCCAAACGTAAAAGTGTTTAAAAACATCATTTTACTGTTGTTTCACCGCCTGTTTTCAAACTGACGTCCGTTCTGGTCTAGACACTGCTGACAACGCGAAGCAATGGAATCGCATACATCACAAAACAATTTCCTTGGTATTTGTGTGCATTCATGTTCAGTGGCTGCTCTCAATTCAGTGACTGTTGGAGGTCTCATAGCGTAGACGTTGTCTTTTCAGTATCCCCATAAAAAAAAGTCTAGTGGCGTGAAGTCTGGTGAATGCAGAGGATATTCAACAAAACCCTTTCGTCCAATCCACCTGTTTGGCAGCTTAAACCTACTTCCAGTACCATTTTAGAATTAATTTCCTTTCTTCCAAGTTTAGTCTGGCTGCCATCATTGACTTCAATGGGTTTAATCTGCAGAAAATTCATAAACAATTTAGTTATCAGCTGATAAAGGGTGTATACATTTTTTGGGACACCCTGTATATGAAGTCTAAACTTTATTCATGTTCCAGATTCAACCTCATATGATGCAAAATTCAATCTTTATTTATATTGTCCTTTTTAGGGTAAAGCTATGAAACATTTAACAGATGTTTTTGGGTTTGTTTTTTTACTTTATTTTTTTTAGTGTTTGATTTCTGTACAATATGAAACAAACACAAGGGACATTTGGGATACACAGACCATACAAAACCTTTGTGACTAACAACTGGTTGTAGTAATGTGACGTTGAAATGAAAATTGTCCATTTCTTCCATTTATCAGGTCATTGCTCTTTTTGAGTCCTCAGTCTGTGGGTCAGAATTTCCATCTCAAATATTCCACTCACAATTTGTAGCCAGTGGTTAGTTATAGGACATTTAACAGATGTTACTGACTGAAAAGCAGAGAAACTGATCTTGAGGAATCTTGTTTTTGTTTTGTTTTGTTTTTTTTAATTAAAGCAACTGTATCACCTTATTTGTCAAATACTTCAATCCTTTTATCACTGTCTAATATACCACTATAAAACAATATCCCACAATACACTTGTCTTGACGGAGCACCCATCCACAGGGTACAAAGGCTTAATGATTTGTCTTTTTGTCCTTAACGCAGGGACGTTTCATCCTGATAACACACAACCAGGTGCATCGTGGAATCACAATCAGTTTTCCAGTGAATGCCATCAACCAGCAGGTCTTTATCAGAACCAGATACATCAAGCACCAACAGCAGCCAATGGGACTGTACCTCAAAAACCCGTTTCCTCTGACAAACCACGAAGGGGTAAAAAAAATGATCAAGTTTTCCAATATTTGCTTTTGATATACATTTACATCAGCATTGACAATAATGTTAATAATAAAGAAAGGTGACTAATGTTTGTACCGTACGCTCTCTTGTGACTTGTTAAAACCTTGTTGTATATTCATTACAGTCTGTTTGTCTTTACACACAGCTCCTCAAAGTAACGGCAAACAGAAATGGGAGGAAGCAGAGGTCCGTGCCGTAGAGAGACACATGATGCGCTTCATTCAAGGACACAAGGTGCCTCAGAAATTTGACTGCATTCAGTGTCTCGAAGCTGAACCAGACGCACTGAGGACACGTTCATGGAAAGGTGTGAAGGACTACGTCAGGAACAGGATCACTGCCCTGAAACGACAGAGCGGCTCTACTCGAACTTTGCCCACCAACAATGACTGGCCAGTGCAAGAAGAGAGCAGTGGATATTTTCAGCAGCTATAAATGTGACATTTTGTTGATGGCAAAATGTTCTTGTGCAATCTTCCCTCCTGTGATATCCTCTTGTTTTTTGTATTCATCAACCATTTGTTTTCCTCTTTTTCTGTTCTTTATGGTAATTTCCGATACATATTGTGAGCGTTTGCTGACATGATGACCAAGAAAATTTCACGGTTAATTTTTATATTGCACTTATTCTTGTCATCATTCTTGTTAACTCTAAAATGTAGCTGCAACAACTAACCAGCAGGTCAGTTGGAAAAAAAAATGTGACAGGTTGAAGTCAGCAAAACGTGTTAAAGTTTTTGACTTAAAATAAAGGCCCTTCAGACTGTGCTTCGGGCTGTAGCAGGTTATCAGGGACTATTTTCAGTTCTTTTTTTTTCTATCCCTTTATATCTTGTAAGTTTAAGAATTCAAGACAAATCAGTTATGCTAACTTGTCTTTGCAGCCCTACAGTCTCGTGTAGATTTTCAGACAGATATCATGCTGTTTGTTTATCCGTTACAGTTTTGATTTCTAAAATTTGGAAGCTGCTGTCGTAGGTTGTATTCTGCAAACAAGCTATCTGGTATAGTATTTTGTATTCAGTCTGAACGTTGTATGCACATTTACAACAATTTTAACTTCCAATAAAATATAAGATACTGGTTTTGTACAAATTCCGCGATGAATGATAGTCTTAAAGTTATTTCACCACACTGTCAGTCCTGTATGAATGACTGATAGAGTAAATGTCTTGCACAACTTATAGCCACTAAAATGCATCAGTACATTAACGTACAAAGACCCACACATCCATAACTGACCAAAACCATCTACTGATGTACAACATTTAACACATGTTCTAGATCCCCTGATCCTATCAATACATATGAATAATTGGTGTAAAATGCAGTTTGTCATCTTTTCATGATAATCAGATATGACCCGTTTGGATGTTATGAGGCCCTGTAGTAAACGTGGAAACACTGTCATCTTCTACAACATTGATTCACCAGTAAAACCCATGGAGTTCGATAAATGACTGTAGATAGAAATGTTTGGTTTATGTTCAATCAATGATATATTTTACTGCAAAAGTGACTTTTTCTGTAGTTGTTGGTTTTTGATATAACTGTCAGCTTTATCTGAACTTTTAAGAACATCTTCATGATCAGTAAATTAAATACAGGAAAATATCTGATTTATGTTAATAGAATACAAAATACAGAGGATATATTAGAAATGAATGGTACTAAATCACTTAAGAAAGTTCAGATATTGAGAAAATTTCGTTTGGGAGCTGACATAAAAAATAATGCTGGGTCTTTATGGGTTAAAATGATTGTTTAGTTTCATTTTGAGCATATAAAGTCATCACATAAAAAATTATAAAATGTCAAAATTTTAAGCGCTCAAAAAGGAGCAGGAAGAAGTGTAACTTATAGACTCCCACCCCCTTTTTTTTCCTACAAACCAATAATAAAATCAATTACACTTCCTTTTCTTTGTTAACACACGTTTAAAAAAATATTTCAACAATAGCACAACACACCTATACAAACCGTTCACATACACTTTTTTAGTCACCCCACACACAAACAGATTTACATAATCAACCTTTTTAAATATAACCATTAATAATATTTGTATGCACTTTGCATACAATCGTTAATAAATGTGATAATATCTTCAAATCGTGTTAGTCTGTGTTAATTAATTACAAATAGGCAATACAAAATAATATCGTATGCATTCTTTTATATTCTAACTAGATATTCACTTAAGATAATATTCTATATTTTGTTTTTATACTGGATTTATACATCCTTTAAAATGCAAAAATTGAAGATATTTAGAAGTTTCAGTTTTGAAATCTATTTTTAACACGTAAGTAATAAATATTATGTCAGGTAAAGTCACAAGGAACACAGAGGACACTTTAGGAAGCATAAAACTAGTAGATTCGCTGCAAATAAATCCGAGATTTTGAGTCGATTATTATTTTTTTAATTATTATTTTTGAGTATTTTATTGTGGAAAGAACCGCGGATTTGCCTGGGTACAAATATAACCGTTTTGACGCTAAAACTGGAGGAAACCGCAAGATCACAACCATTGGTGCAATCCGTGCATGTTGTTGCCAGCAGGTTGTTGAAATGCTAATACTTTATTAAAGCGTACTTTGACAATATTGTAAAATGGCGTAGCGTTAAATAAGACTGATAGAGTGTCGTGTTCGTCGCAGGGGAAATGGAGATGGTTCTAGTAAAAAGTACCGCACGTAAAGTCCGCTGTTTCCGCTGATGTCCGAAAGGTATCATGTGTAATGTTTTTATGTTGAAAATAGGATTATATTCCTGCTTGTTAACCTTTTTATTTGTCCGTTCACGAGGCTGTTGAAAATTATATTAATATTGAACTTACAGGGTCACGTTTCTGTTTACACGCTAATATCGGCTAACATTAGCTAACCTATATCTGAATAACACGGTTTTAATTTAGCTAGCTTAAACACTAATGGAGATGGTTTATTCAGTGATGCGTTTAGGTGCGATAGTTTATATAAGATGCCAATGCGATAAAGCGAAATATTACAGGTAGCATACCAAAACTGATATTCTAAAATATGTACAGCCATTTAAAGCTAATTTTATGTCTTTAATGGTCACATGCGGCCTCAGCATATCAGCACTATACCACTGTCATGCTATTATATTAACACGCTATTATATTGTGTTAAAGAATATCTAAGGATTCGTGCTTAATAATTTTTCCCATGTTTATGATGCCTCATAAGGTACCACCTCGCAGGAGCAACACACCTATCAGTGATGATTACGGAGGATGATGGACGTCCCTTTAGCCAATCAGAACCAGACACCCTGCCAGCAGTGGGTGGGACAGAATGGCTGGTCCCCATCTTCACCCCCAGGACCTCTTTACAACCCACTGCCCAGCTTTCAGAACCTCAGCCTGGGCTCCCCTGGTCAAACACCGCCCTTTGAACGCCTACAGTCATTCACTCAGGGCTGCAATAACAATCCCAGTAGTTACTCTTCTGGAAGCATTCATCATGACAACACATCTCCAAATAATGCTGAGCACAACATACAGCATAGTATTCAGAGTGCTAATACATCATCCGGCGGTCCTGGTTCATGCCAAGGAAGAAATATACCTCCATGTTCTTACCCACAAATGAACGAAGGGTTGCAGCCTTCTAAACTTCAACAAATGCCCCCGTACTTCCCTCACAGCTCCCACCAAGCAATGCCTCCTCCTTTGCAGCCTCCATACTTGTATCAGGGTTTATTAAATGGGCCTCAGTCACAACATCCTAAGCATCTGCCCATAAGCCCGCTCTCATTTGGACAAAATATAAATCCACTGAGTCCACAGAGTCCTCCTCAGACTACTATTGAGAGGATGAATGTGGAAACTACTATCAGTGCTGGATATTCTCACAGTCATGTCCCGCCCATGTCTCCTATTCAACAGCAACCTCAGTGGACATGTCCACCTGACAAACCAGGTATGTGTATTATACTGTATATAATTATGTAATTAATTTATAGCAAAGCATTATGTTTTTAAGTGTCTATCCCATCATTGTGAACATTGTATCTTTGAAACACCTCGATGAAATGTCATTGTAGAATTTGCTTCTTTACAGCAACACTTAAATTGCAACTTGACTGCTTGACAGACCTTGAGCTAGTAATTCTATTTACTTACATGCGCATGTTGACATAGGGTTTCCACAAGTCCTTAAAAGTCCTTAAAAAGTATTGAAGTGTAGAATTTATCCCTTAAAGCTCTTATGTATTAAAATGTTTTAATATTAATTTGACGTATTTGTTTGCATTTAGTGTTTGGTGGAAGGGTGTCACAGTTAAATACTTTGGGTAGAAAGTTATTAGAGTCACCCAGTATTAAACTGTATTCACACTGAGAAAACACCCATGTCTGATACCAGTATGGCAAGATATGTCTCAAATTGCATTCTTAGTGGTATTAAAAGAGTCTTTAAAACTGTTTTATTTAGTGTATTGAAACCTTGCAAAGGGCCTCCTGACATACAAGCCACAAAGTAAACTGGTGATGATAAAAACAAATTGACTGATAGAAATTAGGGGTGCAGCAGTGCATGTCATCCTGCCATACTGTTTGGAACACCCCTCCGCCTCGAGCGGAGAGCACAACCCCTCTACTTCCAACTACCCTTCTCAATATTGACATTAATACCCACTTTAGTAAAACCTCATCTTTCCTCACCATGTTCTAAAAAAAATTTACTCTTCTTTGTGGTATTCTGCCAGTTTGGTCATTAAGAGTTCAGCTCTCTGGTGGAGTGATTAAGAAATCCTCACTCCAATGTACAGGATGCATGGAAGTATGAAGGCAGTGACACATGACAACATTAAAAATGAACAAACCTGTTTATGTACGTAAAGCAAACAAAAATTAACCTCAGGGCTCACCATCAGCTCCCAGTTAAATTTCGGCACACAGCAAGCCTCTGCGTCTGAACTATACCATGAACCGTGACTCAAGAACTGCAATCCTTACCGAACCATAGATAACCTGTACCATTGCATCTCTAAAAGAAATTAGACTGAATGAACAAAGGAAGAAAAGACATTAACATCCCAAAGCTGTCTAATTATAATAAGGTAAGATAGACTTTACTGATCCCCCAAGGAGGCAGATTGACATACATAGTAATAATAATAATAATAATAATAATAATAATAATAATAATAATAATATTAATATTAATAATAATAAAGTAACGAGTGTGCAGTTACAGTTACATCTTCACATCAACATTTTAATACAGTGCACACCTTTTATTCCTTTAGGCAAGTGTTGCAGTCTGTCTGAAAACACCCCTCATAGTATTTTTAGAAGATAATATTCTAATCTGGGTCTTTTATTCTTCTTTATCCTTCACTGTCTGTTTTTTTTTTTTTCTCAGGAGCCATAAACCAGTTTGTCCCTGATGCAGCTGTACATGAGAGAAACACCTTGCCACAGGTGCAGAAGCTCATACAATCACAGGCTTTCCAACAAATTTAAGAGAAGTTCAGTCAATGATGATGTGTCTGTTTTTTTCCCCCTTTGCAGTCTCCAAACTCTGAGTCTCGGTATGGTCTGGACCCAGAGCTGCTTCCAAGTGCTGTGAGTCATCTGTCAAACTCCGTTTACCTATGTTTATTGCAGTTTTTGACTGGTAAGGTTCTTCTTTTCTGTGTGTATGTGTCAGGTAAAGGTGATGGCAGAGGACAGGGCAGAGTGGGGGGGAAAGGTTTTTGTCTCGGAGCCGGTTTCCCGTCTTCCTCCTCTGGCGACCACATCATGTATCATAGAGGACAGAGGTAAAGAAACCTGCAGGAGTCTGGGTTTCTGTCACTGTCACAGAGGCACACCCTATAAAATACAAACAATATGCAGATTGGTGACAAAAAAAAAAAACTGAATACAATGGAACACAATGAATGAAGAGCTTTCCACACAAGTGTACTGTATGGGATGCACTTTGGTGTAGTCAGGTTTAATCCATCATCATTCTGGAAAAACAAAACTCTGGCTTTTTTGTATTGTTTTGCAAGTGTCTGGTACTAAAGTTGCTGATTTGACCCTGCATCAACAGTAAATTTGAAATTATAGCCATGTTTATTTTGCAGGAAGACAAATCATTCTGACATTACATTTGCAAAGGACACTGTTGCCTTTAAAGTTGGAATAGTTTTGCTTTCATTTGTCTTTTTTATTCCTTGGATATAGTGTGATGATTACACATTGAGTCCCAGTTACACTTTATGTATCAAGAATAAATCACATTGTCACAATCATTTCCCAATTAGAGGTACAGGTATTTCATTCAGTTTTCACGTGTAACAGTGTAGATTTGCTGTCATTCCTCCTGACCATATTGTGTTACAGGTTTCCTCATGTTATTGCTGACCCTATCTCTGTTGTAGGTAATGCTAGCCCTTTTGCCATCCGTGCCACCTCATACTGTGTGCCCTGTGAAGGTCAGACGGCTCTGCTCAGCCATCTGCCACTGGGAGCTCTGGTCTCTCCTCTGGCAGGACAAAACACTGGAAAGGTCTGTTTTTAACTGCTCTCTTTTATCCAATTCTGTTTAAACTAGGGCTGTCAAAATTAACGCATTAATGCAGATTAATCCATCATCATGGTTAATCTGGTTAAAAATGTTAAAACAATTAACTCTCAGCTGCAGTGTAGAACGATTCTGAATGTCTGTGGCAACACATTTCAGGCAGTTTGTCCAAGTAGAGTTACTGTCGTGCATAAACATGGGCAGTTGATCTGGTAGGAAGGAGTTTTCTTTTCACCAAAGCACTTCCAGCCCTAAATGCAACATTAATGTGAAGCATACATTAGTCGTGGATTCTGCTAGCATTTCAGCTAACGCATCTCCTAGCTTGCGACAAACACGTTAAGTGCATATATATATATATATATATATATATATATGCACTTCTTGAGTCTCTTTACTCATGCAAAATGAAATGCCATTAATATAGATTAAAAATGAATGATTAATCAAAATTACTCCCCAGTAACCCTATGATTGTTTGACAGCACTAGTTAAAACTACTCTGTAAGGTGCATATATTATACAGATATATCAAAATACACAAATACAACTCGTTCTGAAGAGGTATTAGTTATACTTTGTATTTCAAGGCCATCAGTTGCAGTGTTTGTCGTTCCTGTTATATACTTGACCATATCTATTGTATCATAACAACCTGCCTTTGCAGATCAGACAGGCCTCGTCTTTGCCTGTTTTTAAATCTTTTCTTAAAACCCACCTGTTCTCCTTGGCCTTTTAACTCCTTTTTAACTTGTTTTATTTATTTGATTTTAAGATTTGAGAAACTGGTTGAGTTTGAATCATTAAAACTTCTGCAGTGGCATATGGTCAGATATGAAACTGGTCAGGGATTCTGTTTATGCTTTTATTCATGTTCAGCAGGATTGAAACAAGATGGTGGATTAAACAATGGCATTAAACAACTTGGCACAGATGATGTGAATCTTAAAACAAAGGAAAACAATTACCATTTTTGGGTGTGGCCTGATAGGTGAGGTAGGTCCTGCCCCTCCCCAACCAGGAAGTGGAGTTTCTAACAGTTGTTTTATGCTTTTATTAATTTGTATTGTGTTTCTAGTGTTCTGTACAGCACTTTGGTCCACTGTGGTTGTTTTAAAGCGCTTTATAAATAAAGTTGGATTGGACTGGATATCTAACAAGTGACCATTTCTACCTTTGTATATCATATTTGTTTGTACACTCCAGAACTCCCTGCCTGTGTGCACAGAGGCAGAGTGTGTGGTGGGCTGCAGCTGGTGCGGAGCCTCCATGTGTCCAGCTATGGGTTGGCAGGACTGTGGTCAAAGGTTTTACTGCCCATTCTGTGGGAAACTCAGTGAAGGTAAACACTTGAGGTTCAGCTGCTGTTCATTCATTAATTGTAACTATCTGGGGTAGTGTTGTTTTTCCCTCACCATAGCCACAGTTATCTCTGCTTCCTTGTGTCTCAGTGCCATGGCAACACTACCAGCCGACCAAAGGAGTGGAGGGGGTTCGCCTTGATAAAGACAAAAGGCCTGAACTCAGTATGGGGTCATATGAGATCCTCAGCTCCCAGAAGGTTCGCTCTTTGGGCTTTGTTTTTCTTTGTCATTATTGTTTTTTGTCAAACATTGCCCTTTTAGGCTGTACATCTGTGCGTGGCCTGGATAAATACTGATGCTGATGTTTTTCATGTCAGGGTGAAGCTGCCGTGCTGCTTTTAGCCATAGATGTGTCTGCCTCAGCATTAAGAGGAGCCCATTTGGAGTTTGTAACCCAACAAATACACACTCTGCTTTCCTCTTTGAACAGGTGACACATACTTGTACCTAACTCATAGACTGACCTGCACAGCAATGTTCAGCAATGTCCTATTAACAAATGCTGAAATATCCATAACATGTATTCTTATTCGTGTAGGACGGACAGTGAAACTTCATCAGATATCCGTGTTGGTTTGATGACATACGACAGCAGGATCCACCTGTATGACCTCAGCCCCGCTTTGTCCCGCCCACACATGCTTGTCATCACAGAAACAGATGACCTGCAACTTCCTGTGAGGGAGGGGCTCCTGGTGTCCCTCAGAGACTGCATAGACAGTATTGACAGGTGATGCACTGCACTATTAGCTCTTTAGTACTTTTATTTTCATATATTTCATGCATCTACTAACATAGGCATCTGCAAATGATAACGCATCACACCAGCAACATGTTAACAGTCCGATTAGATTAGATTAGATTAGATTAGATTCAACTTTATTGTCTTTACACACGTATAAGTACAAGGTAACGAAATGCAGTTTGGCATCTAACCAGAAGTGCAATCAGTTGATAGAAAGTAGATTTATGTACACAGTATGTACATAAATATACAGGATAGATTGTTGGGGTGCTATCACTTTACCATACAGATTATTATATACAGATTAATAAACAAACTACAGTATGCAGTATTAAAGTGCATTGAATGTGTTAATAGACATGATTAGTGGATATAGTGAGCACAGACATAATATAAAGATTATGGACATATTTTACAGGTGGATAATGGCATAATATATACACTAACATACTATATATCAGTGTTTTTCAACCTTGGGTTCGGGACCCCACATGGGGTTACCTGAAATTGGAAAAAAAAAAAAAAAACAAAAAAAAACCTTACTGATTAAAAAATATATGGTGAGTTGAAAGAGACAATCTCAATACATAAAAGACATGACAAGATAAGATGCTGTAGCAACTGTCTGTACATATCCTGACTAAGGACAATAAAATTCTCACTTTGTGCAGTAATCTGAACCTGGCTTTTCTGCCTCTGTCCATAACGATATGCATTATATACCCTAAATTTCATCTAAAATTGACATTTATTTGCAACATAGTATAGCAAACTATTACATGATCACAAATGAATTTTAGTAAAGAAAAAAAAAAGTCTCTGTTTTGAATGTCTGGAGTCGCCAGAAATGTGGGATATCAAAAATGGGTCACGAGCCAAAAAAGGCTGGGAACCACTGCTATACAATTTAAAAACTATGAACATTTTATAGAGGTGGGTGTGCAATGAATGAATGTTGAGTGTAGACAGAAACAGAAATAACTTCAGGCTGAAGATTAAAGGTGTCAGGTAATGTTGAGAATGACCATGGGTGTCTCAATTCCTACCTTCCTTTCACCCCGCACTGTCCCATTCATACGTCACCATATCAGCAGGCTTTAGATGCCTATAATGGCTTATACATACTCATGATTGTTTGTTCCTCCTTCCTGTTTAAATCACGCTTAGTGTGAAAAATGACAAGAACTGGCTGAAGAGCAATTTTTTTTTCTGTCATGGGTCTGGGCCACAACAGCACAAGTATTTATGATGCTATAATAACTTAATCTGACTCGGCTGGGACATACAGGAAAAAATCATGTCATGATAATTTTTTTCATATCAGAAAATATCAATATGTATCATGACATAAATCGCATTACTATTTTTGTCAAGCTTAAATTTTCCGTTACTCATAAGTTAGATCAGAAGGGGAGAGAGAGAGTGATACATACATCACACTACTTATGGACAAGTCCCTCTCTCCGCTCTTACAATTATCCCCGCTCTGTTGTTATGTATTATTCCCCTGTTTTATTAATCTCCCCCCAGTGTATAAAGATTTATTGACCCCCGTCTTATAAGCATCTTAAGTTTCATTTTGAGTTTCACAGCTGTATGGTTTGCATGTATTTGTATTGCAGTAGGCACGAACCCCCCCCCCCAGAATGCAATGAGTATCATAGAATTTGTGTGTATTTTATTTATCAATATTTTTGGTGTGTGCAGTGTTTTGCAGCTTATTCCTCAGTTCAGTCCAGAGGTTGATGACTCCAGTGGAGTTCCAACGGAGCTGCCTGTCAAAGCAGCATTAGCCATACTGCAGGTCAGTAATGGCAGATTTCACTATTACCATTTATTCAGCTTTATTTTCGACATATGTTGACTACACAATTACACTGCCCAGCCAAAAAAAAAGTCACACATGCAATATTTGACTGCACCACCTTTGGTTTTGATTACAGGAGACATTCAATGGAATGGAACTCAGCAAATAGTTCAGATCCTTCCATGGGTAAATACTGCAGTGGTTAATAATGTTTCAGCTGGAACAGGTTATT
>JAQQZY010000012.1:146071-160353 GCA_030068375.1 Ostorhinchus rueppellii
TGATTCTCTATCACTGGTGAAAATTTCAAGAAAATCCGTCCAGTAGTTTTTTCTGTAAAGTTGCTAACAAACAGACAGACAAATAAACGCTGGCAAAAACCTCCTTGGCGGAGGAAATAAGCTCTGTCCCAGTGTTCCCACTAAATAAACTAATGAAACAGTCGAATAAGTCTGTTACGGGTGGGTCATGTGGTCATGTCTGCTTCCAGTTTGTGTTATCTCTTGTATTGGTGCATTTTTTTCAGTTGTATGTATCGTAAAAGTTAGGAATTG
This sequence comes from Ostorhinchus rueppellii, assembly GCA_030068375.1. Taxonomy (NCBI): domain Eukaryota; kingdom Metazoa; phylum Chordata; class Actinopteri; order Kurtiformes; family Apogonidae; genus Ostorhinchus; species Ostorhinchus rueppellii. The sequence goes on from JAQQZY010000012.1 coordinate 146,345, forward strand.
ATGTTTCAAATGAGCTTCAGTTTTAAATGTTTTGGTCCGTGATAAAAATCTACCCTAATAAACACTAAATAAAAAACAATCTGCTAAATAAACCTCTTTTATTCAGAGGTTTGTTTTAAAGGTGTTTATTACCTGCACCTTTTTACCTTCGCCAAGGAGGTTCTGTTTTTGCCTGTGTTTATTTGTTTGTTTGTTTGTGTGTCTGTTAGCAACTTTACAGAAAAACTACTGGATAGATTTTCTTGAAATTTTCACCAGTGATAGAGAATCACCCAAGGATGCTCCCATTAACTTTTGGTCATGATCCGGATAGCGGTTTTGACATCATGGCGTCATAACCTTGGCGGAGGTTTGTGCTCACTGAGCGCTCTTGTTAATGTCTGTGTTTGTGTCGCAGGTCCTGATCATAGTCTTCCTCACCGGATCACTGTCTCTCGTCACCGTTGTCGGAAACATCCTTGTGTTGGTGTCGTTCAAGATCAACAAGGCATTAAAAACAGTGAATAACTACTACCTGCTCAGCCTGGCGTTTGCTGACCTGACCATCGGAACCCTGTCCATGAACCTGTACACCACCTACATCATCATGGACCAGTGGGCTCTGGGGCCGGTGGTCTGCGACCTGTGGCTCGCTATCGACTATGTGGCCAGTAACGCCTCGGTCATGAACCTGCTCGTCATCAGCTTTGACAGGCAAGAAAACACAACTGCTACTTTTAATTTCATCAAATGGAACGTGTTCAGAATAAATGTCCTGTAACATGATAGTAGTTCATGTTTTGGGGAAAATAATCTGAAATAGTCAGGATCCAAACCACAGCCTTGTGGCACCTCAGGTCCATCTGGTCCAGGGGTGTCAAACTCCTGTTTGTTCAGCCACATTCAGACCAATATGAGCTGAAGTGGACCGCATCATTAAAATAATAACATAATAATGTATAAATAATGTCAGTTCCAAAATGTGTATGTGTAACTTCTACGTTTTAGAGTGAAAAAAGTGCAATTATATTAGCAAAATGTTTACATCTACAAATTATCCTTTAAAAAAATGTGAAAAATATGAACAAAAGGAAATTTATTGAGAAAAAAATACAATTTTAACAATGACCATTATTTGGCCCCAGCTTCTCATTTTCAAATGTTCATTATAACTTACAGATCAGAGTGTACATATTAAATATTCAACTAGAGAAGCACTCAGAGAGTGCAGACCTCCGCCAAGATAGTGTTTGTATTATTATTTTTTAAGGTAGTGTTTGTACTTTCCTCCACTAGATGGTGCTGAATGACCTCATAATCAACTCTGCTCCACCGTGCCCTATCGCACTGATAAAGAATCCCTTTAAAAAATTTCTGGATCCAGATGGTGATCCGGATCGCCTCCAAAATTTAATCATCTCTTCCTTGATCCAGAGCGGACGTATCCTGAAAATTTCATCAAAATCCATCCATAAATTTTTGATTTATCTTGCTAACAGACAGACAGACAGACAGACAAACCAACACAGATGAAAACATAACCTCCTTGGCGGAGGTAATACAATGTAGAATACTGGTACAATTACACGTAATTCTTTTAATACATTTCAAGTTGCTCATATTTGTTCAGGTTGTTCACATTTTTTTGTAAAAGGCTTGTCTGTAAATGTCAAAAGTTTTGTGTAATTCTCCTTTTTTTACACTGAAACAAAAGGAAACATTTGTGGTTTTCATTATTTATAGTTTATTCTGATAGTATTTTACTGATTTGATCCACTTTAGATCAAATTGATTTAAATTATTTTAACATCTTTGACTGTTACTGTCTTCAGTGTAATTTTTGTATTTCACTAATTCATCCTGTGGGTCAGATCGGACCCTTAGGTGGGCCGCCTTTGGCCCCTGGGCCTCATGTTTGACACCCCTGGTTTAGTTCACATACAGTGGGGGACTTAACTATTTGTTCTCCTGCTGATTTTAGAAGTTCACCCTCTTACAAAGATATGAACACAGCAATAAAACGATAACGATATATATTGCACCTTATGAAAACATGTAGCTTATGTGAAGAACACAAACACTCACCATTCCACATGAACCTTGAAGTAGAACGTACACAGTATGAGCAGGGTTACATTTCAGTTTGGGTTTAAGAAACGCACCCCCGTGAAAATGGTCTGTTTAGTTTGTTTCTCTTTTAAAACTTGAAAGCTTTTAGCTGCTGGTCTGACTTTTAGTTTAGTTTGAAATCCATGGACCTGTTTTATTTTCCTTAAACAGTTGGATCATGTTCTTCAGCACATCTGTCATGTTCAACCTCTGACGGAAAATAAATCAGATTTAAATCCAAAATAACCTTCCGATGTCTTCACCCAGCCCTGCATGAACAGTCCGGGATTTTTATGGTTGGTTTATTTTAAGAGCGAGACAGAATATCAACAAAAACTCAAGAAAAACAGTAACATTACATAAAGGTAAGGAATTCATTTGTATTTGTCAAGTAAAAGAAGTATTGGAACCCGTTAGAAAAATATGGTACTAGACCATTTCTCTGTAAATGCTAAGGATCTAGAACAGAGGTCATGGAAGAAGCTTGGTGACATGTCATGTATGATTATACTTGGAGGTATCTGTCTGCCTGGCTCCCTCCATCCAGGCTGGAGCCAGGGTAGTCTGCTGTCATTGGGTAAGCAGACCATAGAGTAGATGGGAGGGGGGGCACAGGAAGTACAACACCAGTTCAGTACATGTGAACCAATGAGCTTGAACCATGTTGTGATGTTTTGATATGTGAACCAATGTGCTTGGAACACCTTAGTATGTTTGACATGTGGACCAGTGGGTGTGTATCCATGCTCTATATTATAGTTTAGACTTCCCAGTGTCAGTCAGTCAGCTGCTGGATGTACTTGGCTCCTTGCTGCAAGTAAATTCATATTGGTTCCTGAACCCAGTGACTCCGCCTCTTCTTTTCAGAAATTCTTCTAACAGAACCTCATGTAAAACCTTGGTTGGAAACCACTTCAGTTGATTAAATTTAAATCAGTTTAGAACACTTATTTGATTATTTCTTTCTGGACTTTCTAAATTCTGTCTCTGTTTAAATAAACCAACCATTAAAAACGTGGAATATTCATGTCTTTGTGAGGAGTTAAACGAACAAAATCAGCATGAGATCATATCAGTCATAGTGACCTGTGCTGTTTCCACGTCCTCAGGTATTTTTCTGTGACCAGACCTCTGACCTACCGGGCAAAGCGTACAACCAAACGGGCCATGACTATGATCGGATTAGCCTGGTCCATCTCCTTCATCCTCTGGGCTCCAGCCATCCTGTTCTGGCAGTACATTGTCGGTGAGCGGACCGTGCAGCCGAATGAGTGCTACATCCAGTTCCTGTCCGAACCCATTATTACATTTTGCACCGCTATTGCCGCTTTCTACTTGCCAGTGACTATTATGACGATCTTGTTTTGGAAGATTTACCAGGAGACAGAGAAGCGAGCTAAAGAAGTGCAAGGTCTGAAAGGATCTGGGGCCGGAAACAGCCCAAGTCAAGCTCAGGGTCAAGGCGGAAGTGTTAGTGGAAGAGAAGGTGCGACGAAGAATTCGTCAGCCATGATCCGCCAGATGAGCTCCCAAAGCTACAGCAGCTGCGAACTAAATCAGGGAGCGTTGGACAAGGACAACAAGGAGAACGGAAGCACACCAGGAGCAGTGGGAGGCAGTGGGAGGTGCGCGGCATTTTTCCTTCGGTTTAAGTCACTGCTGCCCGGTCGCCGCTCATCCAAGTCTATCACAAGTCCAGAGGGTGACGCAGAACAGAGCAGCACTGACAGCTTCAACAACAATGATGGTGCAGAAGAAGACGCTGATGGTCCCGACCCATTGAGGACTCCAACAGGTATCAACGAGCCTTGTCTTGTTGGTTTACCTATGCCAAGTTTCTGGCCTCTTTGTGGTTTATCGGGTAAATAGAGAGGTTTACGTACCAGATCTGGTAATGACTCATCTGAGCTGACGAGTTTTTATTTCTGTGTATTTATTCATTTATTTATCAGGGACAGTGCAGTGAAACTTAGCGTCTGATGTTCTGCACCAAGAGAATATAGCGTTTAGCAAGTGTGCAACTCCTGTCCCTGATTGGGCTTCTCAACAGAAAAACAGGTTTAATAACTGAGTGAAAATCTGGATGAGTAAGACCACCAAAACCACAGCCACAGGTGATGGTGTTAACAAACTACCTTGAACATCTGACTGAAAGAACGGAGAAGGTTTCAAACTCAGCCATTTCCCCACAGATGACAATATGGACAATAATTTACACCAAACTAGCTTAAACTTTTGTCTCGTGTCACTTCAACTCAATGGTATCAGTGTCTCCCAAGTCACCAATGTTTTCCTAATATTTGCAAAAGTCTTGTGGTGTAGCAAATTTTTAGCCTTGGTTTGAAAGATTCCAAATGTGTTTAGTAGGTTTAGTTGTATTCGACGTAGGTTTTAACAAGAGTTATTAAAGTACATGTGCTTCGAGTTACATAACTGTAGAGCTGCTGTAAATGCAACCTTCCATCCGTCCATTTTCTACTGCTTATCCACTTATCTACGGCAGCAGTCTAAGCAGGGGTGCCCACACTTCCCTCTCCCCAGAAACCTCCTCTAGGCTGTAAATGCAACCTTCTTGTCACAAAACATTTTTTTTTTTTTTTTTTACATGTGATCAGGTGGTATTGTAACTCCTTCAGGACCGTACATCAAAAAGACCCTTCTTCATGTCAAGTCATCATCGAAAATGTGGTTCAACTAAACTCATAATGAAGACAGTAGAATATCAATGGGAGCCTAATGTACTTGATCAAGTTTCCTGTTGGCAAAGCAAATGTACTTAGCACCAGAAGGAGCCAGACTACTGTTCTGCTGCGATGATGATGAGGAAAAAAAAGAGACTGGACCTCTTTAGCCATTACCTCTATCCTTTGAGAATAATAAGACTAATGTTTGCTAGCATACCTACTGAGTAAAAATCTAACCTCCTCCTAAATTTTTTTTTTATTTTTTTGTCAAAATTGACCAAATGAGATTCCAAACTACTGCCACATGTATCATGTACAGCCGATGGTATCATTGTCTCCACTGTCACTAATGTTCTCCTAATATTTGTCAGACATCTTGTGGAGCAGAACAACAGATTTTAGACTTGTTGGGAGAGATTCCTGATGTGATGAGTAGGTGGTAGGAAGGTTTTCAATTCTGTAGTTTCTTGTCTATGGATAAGATGTCGATGTAATCAAAGGTGTTTGTTGAAGAACCTAAGCTGCTTCTTAAATCAACTTCATTGAAGACATCACATTGGAACCTTCCCTTTAACCATTATCTTTAATTGTTGAAGCTAACAAGCTAACAATCGTTAGCATATGTCTCTTAACAGATATCAACAGGCAGTCAAAATCTCATGTCCAGTTAAGAGTTAAAAGCTAAAAGTGAAGAACATCTGAAGGTTTTCCTTATGTGTGATCCAACTCAACAAAATCAGCTTAAATGTGAAAGTTTGAACTTGGACTAATTGTGTTACACACAAAAAGGATGCAAATGTAATATGCATCTGTGTATTTTCTGTCTATCTTATTCATTTAGATGGACAGAAGCCACCGAAACCGAAGAACCGGGATAAACAACCATCGTCATCCACCAAAAGTCAAAAAGGTCAACCACCCAGTCCTGCCACGTCATCCCCCACTGACCAATCACCAGCATCCATCACCATGAAGGATGCAGCCATGGCAAAACGTTTAGCCTCGAAGGCCAAGACAGAGATTAACAAGCGCAAAAATGAGAAGAAGGCCAACGAGAAGAAAGCAGCCCGGACTCTGAGCGCCATCCTCCTGGCCTTCGTCACCACCTGGTTACCCTACAACATCATGGTGCTGGTCAACACCTTCTGCCAGGACTGTATCCCTGAAACGCTGTGGGCGCTGGGCTACTGGTTGTGTTACGTGAACAGCACTGTCAACCCCATGTGTTACGCTTTGTGCAACAAGACCTTCAGAACCACCTTCAGGGATATTTTAATGTGCCAGTGGAACCAGAGAAAGAACAAGGCACAGATTCACCAGAGGAAGGCGGTGGCTTTCAAGAAATCAGACCCAATGTAGACAACAAGGGCGGCTAAATTCAGTGGGTCTGGATTTAAGAATGCAGTCCCAATAACTATGTTCAAAGCTGGAATGCATCGAGCAGTGATCATCCAGTGGTCGTTTTCAGGGAGAAGATGCAGGACTGAACAAAAAAGAAAAGGAGACTAAGTTCAAGATATCATGACTGCTACTGGCTAAAATTGAAACGATCCCCGGAGGAGCAGAATCCCTTGTAACTTGGTGACTCTTTGAGCACTAGGACCATCATCCCACAGAGCTTCAACCTGGTCAATGACACCATCCGCATTCCTAAAACCAGCTGCTGAACTAATGTGGATTGTCTTGATACAAAAGGAAAACCGTACTCTGGACTTTCTGTTGAAAAGAACATGTTAATCTCTTCGACATCGACCCATATCTTGGTCCAGATGAGGACCACCACCAATTTGACCATCATCCCAAAGCTGTTCCATCAGCTGTGGAAACATCTTACATCTACAGTTTTTAATCAATTTTTGTCTGAAATTTGGAAGAAAAGTCTCTCCAAACCTATTTCTCCACGGGGGATGAAGCCATTCCACTTTGACCTTTTCTCTGATTCCACCCTCAGGACTTTTACCCTCGTACTGATGAAAATGTTGTACTGTGGGGTTTAACGAATGTTGCGGACTTGTTCGTAAGTGTGCAGTGCATTAGTGCAGAATGATAGACGCACAATATTAGAGTTTGTGAAGAAAAACAATAGGTTTGGTTTTGTTTGTTGAATGTATTACAAGTTTAATGACATTTCTGTGTTGAAGTTGTGGCAAAAGCACTAGTTTAGTAAAATGCAAAGTGGATGCTGACTATCACAGACAGTACTGTATATTTCTGCTGCACTTCAAACCCAATATATCAGTGGAGACCCATTTAATGATCATATTGTTTATTCCTCCTTTAAGCAGGTGAAATCATCACTCAAGTTAAAAATATTCTTTTACGAGCGAGTGTAACCAAGTGAAAAGCATCGACAATCTTACAATAATGAATGAAAAAAAACAAGCATTGCAAATAAATCTAATCTAGTTGTGTATTTTTAAAAACGGGTCAAGATTCATAATAAAAAAATGACTTCAGTATTTATTTAAGTACAAATTTCAGAGACTATTATTTGTATTAATAGGGTTTTCTTTGAGCCAAATGGAGATTTGTTGTTGAGTTTTGTTTTAGCCAAATGTTAAACAGAAACTACAAATATTCCTTTTCATATTAACCCATAAAGACCCAAACATCCACCATCTATAAAAGTCATCTACTGATAGAAATGTTTAATACTTGTTTATCCTCTAATACATGTCAATAATTAGTGTAAAATACAGTTCTTCATGTTTTTATGTTCATCCGATATGACCCATTTGGACGTTCAGAGCCTCTGTAGTTACCACGGAAACACTGTCATTTCTACAATGTTGATTCACCGGTAAAACCCATGGAGTTGGATCAATGACAATGGATGGACACGCTTGGTTTATATACATTAAACGACAAATAAAATGAAGAAAAACTAATAAGAAATTACAAAATAATAAATAGCTTGAAAAAATAAGCAAAGAAATTTACAAAAATGAAATTAAAAAAAGAATACAATAAAAAACACAATGAACAAAAATACATAATAAATCAACAAAATGATGACTAATATTTACAAAATAAGCTACAAATTGAACAAAATTGAAGATGAAAAATAATAAAATAGGGAACAAAATGTAGAAAAATAAACAAAATAAGTAACAAAAATAATAAAAATAAACAAAATTTATTAAAAATGTCCAAGATGTGTAACCCATTTGGACGTTCAGTGGCTCCGTAGTTACCACGGAAACACTGTCATCTTCTACAACATTGACTCACCAGTAAAACCCATGGAGTCGGATCAGTGACAGTGGATGGACACACTGGGTTTATATTGAATTAATGACAGATTTTGCTAAAAAAAAAAAAAAAGTCCCTTTTTCTTTTCTGCAGCTTTTTATATTTTTGATATAATAATCCTCAACTTTACTCTGAGCTTTAATGAACATCTACATGATTAGTAAATTAAATGTTGGAAAATACTAGATTTTTATTGAAAAAAAAAACACAAGATAAAATAGATAATACTACAATAAATGGTGATAAACAACTTAAGGATGGTTAAACACACAGAAACATTCATTTGGGAATTGACACAAATGTCATACTGGGTCCTGAAGGGTTAAGTCTTTTACACTTTGAATTGAATTTCTATGTACATTGAACCTTTCAAAAGCAAGTTACAGTCATTTATTGAGTCAAATGAATCAATTATAGTAAATCGATGCTCATGCTTAAACACAGTCAGAGAACCTCAGTGGGCCAAGGTAAGACCCATGTGGTACACCTAGAAAGTACACTTCACCTTACTTTTTAGAGTTTATGGGTAGGATTAACACTTATAAAGTAATCCACAGAAGTCACCGTTTCTCAGGGTTAACAGGAAGTACTGTAATGCACATGCTGTGGTCACTACTTCCCATTATGCATTGTGGGATACTTTGAGCCAGCTGTCGAAGGTATAAAGAAAGCACTAAATTCTCCTTAAACTGGTCAACACTCTTGCATGACATCTGCAGTGGAGCAGTGGTTTGGACGCTGACAGTGAATAAACTCACCAACAGGAGACTGAACCCACATAAGCCCTGGCTGAATCCTTCACAAATAGTTGAATTAACTGCCTTAAATCCCCAAAACATGACTGATACTTTGACTTAAATATGACAAAAAGGACTTGCATTTCCTGTTTTTACAGATTTATGACCAAATGATGGATTTACATGTTTCTTAAACTTAAATATTGTATCTGGTGTTACAGCAAAAAGTGGAAACTGTGCACTTTTGTATTTATTGTTTACTTGAGTGTTTCTGCAATACTGTCAGTTCTCACTTTTAATGCTCACTTATTTCTATATATTATGAGGTGAACAAGAATAAAACATGGATAAACTTTAATGTTTATCGACTGTAGTTCCTGTTCCATGACTGTGCCTCTGGATCCATTGTTTGGTTCAGTATCTCCATCTAGTGGCTTTAGTTTGGAAGTGCAGCCTGTAGTTTGAACAGACAGTATGATAATGACGTCACATTTGGAATCATATGTGGTTATTTTCACATCACTTTATGATTTTAAGTCCATACAAATAAAGGCTATGACATTATATAAGGTCCATAAACAGGCTATTTTATGAAGATAAAAACCCTTTTTGTGCTGCTGATGGTTTTTCCTTTTCAGAAGAAACGAAGTATATTCACAAACAGAAGTGAATATTCTGCTCCAGTGTTTGGTTAATCTGAACTTTGATGCTTTATTTTTTTTGTTTTTCTGAATATAATGATGTGAATATATGTTCAAGCTGAAAATGATGTCAGCCCCAAACCTCAAACCTGGTTTTATATATATATGTATATATGTATGTGTGTGTGTGTGTGTGTGTGTGTGTGTGTGTGTGTGTGTGTGTGTGTGTGTGTGCTAAATGTATAAATCCCAAACAGATTCATCTTCATCACACAGACAAAAATCATTTACAGTTATTTATTTCTGTGTTAGTGTGACCATAATCTCAGATCTGGGGGGAATGTAACTGCAGAAACTAGCAGACGAATCCAAATTCCATTAAAATTTTTTATTCTAAAAAAAATACGTGCACATTGATTCCAGTGAAGCCAATGTTTGATCTAAATCCTCCTTGTTCTAACATTCAGAATGAAGATTTATGTGATTTTTCTACCAATACACAAGCACAGACTGTACATTTTAAAAAGCCTGATTGTAAGAAATTACTATTAATGTGACAAATGATCATTTTAACAAAAAACTAGAACTGTACTGTAAACATTGGTGTAGGCACTCATAAAAACACAAATAAAATATGAAATATGTGCAAAAGGGCATCATCGTGCAGGTTCACTGGAGACAGACACTGCACTATGGGTAATGTATGCAGGAGTCTGGGGCTGATGGGAAATGTAGTGAGGAAGTGGGTAATTAGCTGCAGTGACAGACACGGTCCAGCCAAACCCCTCACCCCCTCCGGCCGACCCGTCAGCCTCCCCCCTCGGCCTCTCTGTGTCCAGCAGCATCTTTATTCCCCTCAGGTCTAAGTGGCCGTTTTCCCAGCAGCCTTTGCCTTTGTGCGTCCATCCCAGTCTGAGCAGGCAGTGTGTGCGTCACTCCCATCAGCAGATGGAGAGGAGGGGGTGGGGAAGGTAAGGCAGAGAGGGGGGTGGAGGAAACGGGAGCTGCATGTTTCTCCTGCATCAGCGTCAACATCACTGCCACGCCAGCCTTCGTCACCGGAAAACACAGACGGAGAAAGAGCGATAAAAAACACCAATACCAGCAGCTCCTCCTCCTCCAACAGATCCACTGATCAGGCCCAGACGCTTCTACACCTTCCCCTGGCACCTCGGCGAGCCCCCCCCACGTCACAAGGAGCCCTCCCAGGCATGACCTGAGAGGAGAGGCTGCTGTCAGACGCTCTGCATCAACATGGGCAACCAGGAGGCGAAGCAGAAAAAAGCTGCAGCAGCATCGGGTAATGGAAGCTACCCTTCACTGGATGAAGGATGGAAGGAGGGAGGAGGGGACGTGAGTAAGAAAGGAGGAAAGAAACTCCACGGTAAGCATGGAGGTAAAGGAGCAGGCAGCGGTGGAGGAGGAGGAGGTGGAGGGGGGATGCATGGCACAGGACCAGGCAAGAAGAAAAACAAATCCGAGTCCAAGTCCTCCGTGTTCTCCATCCGGAAGAAAAAGAGCAACCTGAAAGGGAAAGGAGACACTTGTTCTTCAGTGACGGGTTCCAAGGAGGACGTTCTAACATCTCAACATGACGAACTGGACACAAAAACACCCGACCTGTCCGCAGACGAGCTTGGACAGTCAGACACCGAGGCTTTCACAGAGAAGAAAAAGAAGAAGCCGGAGCAAGGGAAGAAGGATAAAGATGGAGGAGGAGAGGAAAAGAAGCAGGAGGTGCAACGCAAACCATCGACAGCAGCAACATCTCCTGCAGAAGACGGAGGGCCGAAGGGGGGGAGTTCAGGTTCGGACACCGACATCTACAGCTTCCACTCAGCAGCGGACCACGAGGATCTGCTTGCAGACATCCAGCTGGCCATCAGGCTCCAGCAGCAGCAGCAGCAGCAGCATGGGGGGGTCGGTTCCACTGTGGAGAAGGAGCTCAGCTGGGGAGCAGAGGGGAGGAGGAAGCAGAGCAACGGAGGAGTCAAACTATCTCCTCCAGAGGTGCTTGACCTGACCCCAGAGTTGGAACTGGGCTCTGACGCTCTGTCATTCCTGGAGACGGGGACTCTGTTAGGGCCCGTCAAGCCCTCGGTCCAGAGTCCGGGTCTCCAGCTGCACCTCCGACCAGAGGAGCCCGTGAAGATAGAGGAGAAGCAGGAGGAGGTGGAACATCCAGAGCGAACCCCAACGCTAACCCAGCAGAAAGAAGCCCCTCTTTGTGTGGATACAGGCACAAAAGACCAGCATGCCCGGGTGCAGCAGCCCCCCCACACAGATATCACCATGGCTACTGTAGGGGGGGCGGCAGTCAGCCCGGTTACCACGACAACCAGTGGTAACAGCTTCCCTGATCTCACATTTGACAGCACTTGGAGAGCCACAGGGGAGCAGGAGGAGGCAGGACGGGGGAGCCATCATGAGGAGGAGGAGGAGGAGGAGGTGGGGGAGGAGGGGGAGGGGGAGGAGGAGCAGGAGGGGGAGGAGGAGGTGGATGTCAGTCCTCCGGCTGCAGACTTGTGTCCAGAACCCACCGAGGGTCCGAGCTCAGGGGCCGGGTTTGACGAAGGTGAGGGTCTCCTGGGCTCGGGTACCAGCGCCGAGTCCCTGGAGGACTGCCTGAGTGCCGGGTCTGAACCCAACCGGTCCACACCCCCCAGCACCGGGGCCTCCCCCTCCGGTCCATGCAGGAGGAGCAGCTTTGGCTTTACCCCGATGCCCCCCCAGGAGAGCCCCACGTTGGCCAAACGGCTGCTCAGGTCCAACCACTCATCCACCTCCTCCGGTCCCACAGTCAAACCCTACCCCCCCATCTTCCCCTCCTACATCAAGACCACCACCAGACAGCTGAGCTCTCCCGGACACTCCCCCTCCCACAGCCCCCTGTCCCCCCGCAAAGCCCACCACCACCTCCACAGGTACATGTCACATATAACCCCCACATCTGTGGGTTTTTCCACTGGATTATCACTGGGATGTTCCAGGAAAAGAGTCTGTTCTAAGGATAAAGACGCATTTTTATACTATTTGTAATGTTTGTTTCTCAAGAACAGCAAGAGGTCTTCGAGGTCACAGAGGTCAGAGGTCATAGAGGTCACAGAGCTCAACTTAATCTGACCTTTTATGAACATCTACATGATCACTGAATTAAATATGGGAGAATAGATGATTTTCACTGGAAAAAAAAGCTAAATATAGAGGATAATATTACAATAAATAGTGATAAATCACTTAAAAAAGGTTAAATTTAGAGAAAAATGTATGTGTTAACTGATGGAAAATAGCACTGGGTCTTGATGGGTTAAATCAAAATAAGACTTTTATTTTACTATTACTACTCCTACTACTTTTACTATTATTCCAGACTTTATTACATCTTAAAACCAAGTTCTGGTATCTCCATGACATTAGACCAGCTCCGATAAAAAGGTTAATTCTCCTTAAAGCAGCTAATCATGAATGAAGTGGATGGCTGTGTGTGACCATCAACAGCAGTCATCTGTGGAACTGCTTTAATGCATGTGTGGGAACTGAAGCTGCTGATGAGCGGCTTTATTCGTCAGTTTGGATCAGAACTAGGACCATGGAGCAGCTGCACTTACGGTTGTTTTGTTTGTGTTTGCCTGGTGTGAGGGCACATCAGGGTTTCATCCCCTGTGGAGGTGAACGGTACGAGGCTGAGGGAAATATGGAAATATTCTAAATATAGTGTACACTTACTGATATCGATTCTTATACATAGGCCTTTTCGGCGGCAAAACAGTACAGTACGTCTGCTCAGAGCCTCAGGTTCTGCAGAGTCCTGATGTCCCTGAACTACTCCTGTCAAACTCCTGAAAGGAACAAGTGAAGGAACATCAGCTGTAAGACAGTGTTCACAAGTAACTGCACAACTCTTCTCTTCTGATTATATTTCATCCAAACGCTGCCTCAGTGAGTAAAAGCACCACTCATACCTTTCAAAGAAGGTCTTTTAAATAGTTTTTAGTGAATTATTGTTGTTTTATACAAATGTTTATGTATCTAAGTTGGCCAAAAATCTACATTTATTTGGCAGTAAAAGCCTTTGAAATGACTAAAATACTCATTCTTGTTCTTCAAAAAAACCAACAAAACATGTAGGGGAAAAAAATCTCCACATAACCAAAGTTGAAAATTTTGCGAAGAACATTTTTGAAAACATCCAAACTTCAGCCATGACTGTAACATCCTAAAACGATCGACAATGAAACCATTGATCAAAACATGACACTGATGTTGATTCATCTTGTATTTCTATTTAGTGGAGTCATCACTTTGGTTTTATATGATATTATATTTTGTTATATTACATTATATTATGTGGTAATGAAGTGCAGAAGTTGTGGTTTAGTTTGTACTTTTAGCAGCTGTAGTAATGAACCATTAAATGACTTTTTATCAAAGGGGAATTTGACTAAATTCACATACTGTCGCCCTCTTAAAATCATGACTTAATTCCTAATTTTGGAGGTTTTCTTAAATAAACAAAAAATATTTTTTATATATTAAAAAAATACATATACATCTTCCTCTCGCCCACCTGGGCGGTGTCTCCTCCAGACTCGGGTCATATATATATA